>VYXB01010516.1:119204-171781 GCA_013397135.1 Pachyramphus minor
TGACAGCGTGAGGCCCGGCAGCCGAGAGCCGCGGTGCCACCGCTGCCCTCGGGGCGCTGTTCCCACGGGCAGGGGCGGCAGCGCCCCGGGGTCGAAGCGGGGCCGGGCCCGGAGCGAGCGCCGGGTTGACGGGGGAGGCGGCCCGGGCTGGGGTGGGCTGGGCCGGCCGCGCCTCCCTCCCTCCCGCCCTCCTCAGGGGGTGCCTTCCCTCCCTCCGAGGCAGTNAAGGCGGTGCCCCCAGGCCCGTGTGCGGCAGCGGGGCCCCGGAGCGCCCCCCCGGCACCCCGGGCCCCTGGGCACCTGGCCGCGGTCACCCGAACCCGCAGCGCTGCTGTGCCGCCCGTCCAGCGCCCTGTGCCATTGCACGGCTTCGCAGGGGCTTGACCCTTGCATGCTTTTTGTTGTTTTGGTTTTGTGTGTTTCCCCCACCACCACCACACCCCCATCCCCCCCCGAAAACTGTTTTAACTTGTTGCGGGCCGTGTCAGGAGCTTTGCACAGCCCGTGCATTAGTAAAGTGTTCTGGATGATGCCATAATCTTGTGAAACGATTATTATCACCCTCTGCCTTTTGTTCAGTTAAGTCTCCCTGTTGTACAGTTAAAGACTTGGCCTTTATGCTGGGCTTGCAGGACCCTTGGAGGCCGAGGAGAGAGAGGGCGAGCCCTTGTTTTACACACAGTCCAGGCGATGTTCTGGTTCCTTCATTTTCTGGAAGCTGGATCAGATGGGGAGCAGGTGTTGATGAGTGATGATGTACCGCAGCATTGCTTTCCATGAGGAGTCTTTTCCAGTAGCCTTTGCCCCGTGTCATCTCATAAGGAACATAAACTGATGTAAATTTTAAAAAAGTCTGACTTTTCCTGAGCGCTTTTGTAATCAACTTGTTGCAGTATCCTGTTGAATTTTAGCAATGACATATCTTTTTATTTTGGGTTAGTCTGTAGCATCCCTTAAATGACACTGCTTCACTTCCTTTGTTCCCCTGCAGCTCTTCCTGGCTTGTTCTGAAAGTTCACATGGTGCCTTCTAGAACAAGGATTGATTAACATGGCATAACTCATCAGAGGTGGCCCAGTAGTGGCCATTTTGTTGAAACAGTTTTGAAATAAAAAAGTGTTTCTTTTGCCACCTAAGAGGCCACTGCCAGCATTCTTAGGGAACCTTTTGCTGTCATGGATATCTGCTGTCTGGTACTGTTGAGGCTGAAGAGTCTCTTACGATGTCACCAGTCAAAGGTGAAACAATGCCCCATGTATGAGACCTCATTTTACTCTGGAGTCTGAGGTGGTTAGTCTGTCTTGTGGTACATTTTGTGGGAGTTTAACAGTCAAGTTTTCTTTCACCTGCCTCAAAGCAGGTGTGTTAAAGGAGGGTTGTTCTTAATACAGTGCAGAGTGCAGAGTAATGGGAACTACTACAGTCCTGTTGGTGTTGTGGTTCTCCTCATGGATTTAATAAAAAAGTATTAAATCTTCTGAGTAAGCAGAGAATACCAATCCAAGATTTTTCTGCAAAGCTTTAGTTTCCCAGCCCCCTTCTGCAGAGGGAAGTCTTATGCCAGTTTGCAAGTGGGCAGGGTTCTGAGGCTTCTCTTCAAATGCCGTAAGGCATGCACAGCCAAAATCTTGGGTATGCAAAGGCTACTTTCAGTGCAGCCTCCAAAATTTTGTGTCTTTTGGGTGTGAGAGATTCTTCGATAAGGGGGTGGAAGAAAGCTGCTTGTATTCCCTTGTCAAGCAAAAATGCTAGGTGGGAGTGGCTGATGAAGTGCTCTCTTTACCCTTAGGAAGTTTCCAGCAGGCGTATTATATTATTCTCAGCTAATAAAAGTTGTATCACAACTCTGGCTATTTCCATTGCACATACACAGAAGGCAACAACTCCCTTGCTCTTGAGACAGCCCTGAAGAGGTTGGCTGGTGAACTGTGTCTCTTCTAGCCAGGTCATCCCACAGGTAAACTTGCTTGTTGCTTCGGTGTAGTTTGGATTCTGCTCTAAGGAGCGCATTGGGCTGCTTCTTATGCATAGAGGGAAATCTGTATTTACATGTATTTGTACCTGTAACATCTCTATCACCATGTGTGCCTGTATGTGGCAAACTATCCTGTCTGGTGTTTTCAGGTGATATGGTCATTTATGAAGCAATCATACTGTTTCTCTGTTTAAGGCAAAAGCTTAGAAAGAAAAAAATAAGTGACTCTGAAAAGCAAAAAGAGGTAGCTTTGCTTTCTCATGTCCCAGTCTGCCATTACTATCCCCAGTGGCCTCATCAGTCTTGCTCTTGAAACCTCCTGAGAGGATGTTCTCCTACTCCTCAACTCTGCTCTCTGGGTTATCTCCAGCTCTTCCTGAGTGTGTGCACTGACAGTTGAGGTCATGGAAAGCCTGAGGGAAATGACAGCTCATCTCAGCTTCCCTGGCTGCAAGGAACAGAAACCTAAGCCTTCCTAGTTGTTTAAAAACCTGTAAGATTGTACAAGTGAAGACCAGGTCTCCTTCTGTCTCACCCAGTCATCCTGTCTTTCAGACCCTGAATGTGACTTTTGCCACAGCAAAGCCAAAATAAAATGAACAGTATCACTGTAAAATCGATAGAGCTTTCCCCCAGGATGGTGACCCATCTTCCTGGTCTGTAAGAAACATGCTTTTCCGTGCCACCCCATGTCTGAAGCTGAGGTGTGGAGGGAGAAATGAGGAATGGCAGGCCTGCAGAGTGGAGATGAGGTGTTTGGTCAGTTCTGCGGAGAGCATCTCATTCCATTTCTCCCCACAGCACAAAAACTGTTGGCTGCCAGGCCCTCTTGGCAAGGATCTTCACTGTAATAGCAGCTCTGCTGATGGGCATCTCACTGGTCTGTGCTCTTGTCTGTCCTGCCTGCCAGACTCCTCTGCTTGTGATCTCAACAGCCTGGGATCCCAGGAAATGAATTCAGACAGTCCTATTAGTCCTGTTTTGTGGATGCTGACAGTAATATAACTCCGGCAAAATTAGCAGGTTGATGACTGTTTTGCACTCCTGGCATTGCATGGCAGAGTTAGAGGTGTGTTTTATAGACTGGGCATTTGGGTATGACCAGCTTGGTCTGTGTGTCTAACCTAAGTTCATTGTGCTGGTTGGGTGGTTGTGACTCTCCAGTCTGAGCCAGAAAAGTGCTGTGCAGTTCCATGGATGCATTTTGGGCAGGAGTGCAGTAAGGTCAACAGTGGCACTAAAAGTGTATCTGGTTGTGTAGAAGGATGCAAGCATGAATAGAGGCCATGCCGTGCCAGCTGGGCTTTTCATGCAGTTATTGATACATATGTATTTGTGTGTGTATTTCATGCATAGTTTTGGTACCAGCAGTGTTGGACACCATTGGAGGCAGGATACTGGCTTAGTGGGATAAGGAAGGCTATCAGGAATTATGTTCCGAGGTGGTTAAGGGCAGCTGTTTCAGTTCATTTGGGTGCTGACCCACAGGCACTGTCTGCAGGGCGCAGCCAACCAAATACACAGCGTGCAACTCACTGGTGATTAACGCTGCATCCGTGTAGGCTGCTGAGGAGTTGCCTTTCCTTCCTGCTGAGGTGAGTGCATCCAAGAGAGGGAGTGTGGAGGATGTGGGATGTGGCACAGCCTCTTAAGAGATGTGGGAGGTGCAAGAAAGGATGTTGCTCAGACCCACAGGTTGTTCCTGGTTGTGTTAATGAGGCTGATGAAAGAAAAACCGAGGCAGAAGTAGGTGACATAAAATGTTTGGCACTGACCATTGTTTCTTATCTGTGTATGCTACCAGAGCTGAATGCAAAAGGAGCAAAGTTCACTTGTTCAACCCAGGTTCTTTTTACTTTTATAGGAGAGAAAACAGCAGTGGGGATCTGGGGCGGTGGAATGAGTTATAAGGCAAAGTGCCTGTGCTTTGGTGCAATTTGTCGCTGTAGCTGCAGCGGGGAAGTTGTACACTCCTGAGAAGCTGTGGAGTTATGCTGAAATCTGCAGCATGTTTCACAGATGTCTTTGCTACTGTAGGAGAGGGACAGGTTGAGAGAAAGAAACACCTTTTGTAGATGCTGTGGGAGAAAGATCTGCTGCATTGTATAAAGGGGCAAGGTGAAAATGTGTCTTATACTTCACCCTGGAACACTTCTGCTCCTATGGGGAAGAAGTTGACAGGAGAAAGTTCAAGCAGATAATTATTGGTTTGCACTATTGGCATTGCATGGCAGAGTAAGAGGTGTGTTTTGGGGTCAGGGCTACATTTGCATCTTGCTGGTCTGCTGGGTATGACTCACCAGCGTGAGCTAAAAGTGCTGTATAGCTCCATAGGTGCATCTTGGGCAGCAGTAGAATAAGGTCAACACAGACTGAAAAAAGTCCTTGGCAGCACTTTAAGCTCAAGTGTACGATTTACTGACATAGCTGAAGTATGAACAATATATTCTTTGGGTCCTTCACTAATGACATCCAGTTAAAACTGGGACCAAAAGTGGTTTGAGGTAGGAATTACTGGGAGAGAGGTTTCTGTTTTGTCTGAAGTGCATTGCTGACCTGTTACCTGCCAGAGTAGGAGCCGTAGTGCCTGCATGGCACGGTTTCAGGGAGTGCTCTGATCCTCAGTGACCATCATGCTGCAACCATAAAGAAAATAAGGGGGAAGGATGGTTTTGGTCTAATTTATATATCTTAACAGAGCCAGCTGGAAGATGCCAGCCATGCTGACACTTCTGGCATGCCAGTCAGTGAGCGGGATTTCTGTAGTGCCTGACAAGGCAGGCATGAGTCATGGCCTGTGAATGTCAGTATTTCTTAATAGCTTTGGTGGAATCCAGAAGGGAGGAATTCATATCCTGTATCTCACCCCCACACTGTGCTGGAAACAGAGGTGGTTTGCTGTTTTCCTCCATGGTCGCTGTGAGCTCCATGCAGAGCTCCTGGGGAGGTGGTGGGGAGCTGTGTGTGCCAGCACAGCGGTGTATGGTGAGCACGGCCTTGGAGCAGCCAGTGCTGGAGCAGGAAGGGGTCTTGGGTGTGTGTGTCAAGTGCTGTGTGCAAGGAATGAGCATACGGGAAAGCTTTGTTCTTTTGGGTTTGGCTGCTGTAGCATAGAAGGGATGAGTTGAGTCCTTCCTGGAAGTACAACTTCCTGAGGAGTTGAGCTGTGGTTAGTTTCAGGTCTCCTCTTGCTGCATGGAGTAGCCTCCTTCCATCTTCACTGAGAGACATGGCTTAGGCAAGAGGTCTACCAGAGGTGAGGAGAGATTTGATGTGGTCTCCAATATACTTTGTCCACTAGGAGGGTTTTTGGGAGGACAACTTTCCTGTTATTGGGAGGACTTCTTTCTATATTTGGGGAGGAATAACTGTCAGGCTGATTTCTGCACCTTTGAGTGCCAGTTGTCTGGTTTTTTCTCCTCCTGCTGAGCTCCTGTGTTCATTAATGGGGAATGAGGCTGTGCTCAGTGTCAGAGATGGGCTCTGGAGAGCTTAACAAAGGCCTGCTCTGTCCATTGTGCTCTCCCCAGGGCTTGCCTTACGTGTGTGCAGCCTGTCCCGAGACAGGAAAAAAAAAGGGAATTTAAACCATGTGCTTGCACCAGGACAAAATCCTGGTTGCTGATGTCACTGGGCTGTTCGCCCTCAGGCACTGGGGAAGTGTGGATCCTGGCTCACAGGTGTGCTGCAAGAGGGGGGAGGGAAAAGCAGACAGTTGATGTCACAAGCTTTACCTGGGCTACGTCTGTCTGCATGTGGAAGAAAACCTCCTTGGCAGGAGGGGAAAGTTTTTAGGGGAAAAAAGAAAGGAGAGGGAAGCCAACTTAGATGAGAGTGGTGAAAGTATCCAAATAAAATCGTTATAGTTACGTAATTCTTATGAACAGTATATTTAGTAGTGTGTAAGTGAGACATTGGTTTCCCTGTGTACAAAGAACGTAACTGCTGTAGATCAGCAGTATCCTCACAGATTTTTACTTTGATAACCGTGTGTGGTTAGCTCAGGTCCACTCTCCTTGTATCAGCCTGACCAAATAGCCTTTTCCCTGAGTCTGGGCACAGGGTAGTGGTTATCGAGTCAGATGCTGCTGCTGTGTGCCCGTCTACCACCGCAGTGAGAGGTGTCTCTGAGCAGTCAGTGCTGGGACACTCTGTCATCTGAGGTCAATAAAAGGAGGGTTATTTTCAGTCCCAGAATTGACCTGGATACTTCCAGCATGAATTTTAGAGTTTGATCTAAATTCCTCACAAGTAAGAGGTGAGTTTTGTTTCCTGGGTTCCTCTATCCCTTTATATCCTGGAGGGATCTCATTTTCACAGTAGGCATTTAGTACTGAAGGTAGTTAGTTTCTTTAGAAACTTTTGACTTGTGTTGTTCCTGGATTTTCTCTTGGGTATGTTTTGCTTTTGATCTTTAAGGACATACTGAGTGTCTTAAATAACTTACAAGTGAGCCATGCTGTGGATTGCTTTTCCCCTCCTGCTTACTAATGGCATTGGATGAATTGAAAAATGGATAATGAATCTGCCCGGTACCAGATGTTTGCCATGTTCCTGTCTCCTACATGCAGAGCAAAATGCTCTGCTGCTTTCTGCTGAGCTCAAAGAAGTAATCTGAATGCTGGGTGTGTGCCAGCTACATTTTGAGAGACTCCTGAGGGAACAAAGTATGTGGTTTCTCCCATCTCCTGGAGTCTTCTTGGATCTTCGTGGTATTTGATGGTTAATCCAGGGTAAAATGTACTATAATAGAACGTAGAGTGGACTACTCTTAACCTTTAAAATTTTAACCTTTAAAATAACAGGAGATCAGGATGATACAATCCCTTTTGACTTGAAAACTGACCTCCAAGGAGTGAGTGTGGGGAGGATTAAGTTTCAAAGTAAGTTAGGCTTTCCTTTATTGAAACTTGCTCATGGAGTGCTAAGGTAACATGAAGGTGGGTTGATGGAGAAATCCCCTGCAGGATTTTCCTCCTTTATTTGAAGTCCAGCTAGTCAATGCTGGCATCTGTTAGAGGAACCCTTTTCCAGTTTTTTTTTCCTGACAGCTCTAAATGAGGTGGATGATACACTGTTGTGGTTTAACCCCAGCCAGCAGCTGCGTACCATGCAGCCAGTCACTCCTCCCTCATCCCCCTACCATGGTGGGATGGGAAGGAAAATCAGTCGAAAAAAAATATAATTAAAACATATGGGTTGAGATAAGAACAGTTATCAATTGAAAGAAAATAAAATATAATAATAATAATAACAATAGCAATAAAAAGGTGAGTGAGAGAGAAATAAACCCCAAGAGAAACAAGTGATGCTCAGCCCTTGCTGACTGATGCCCAGCCCATCCCCCAGCAGTGATCAGCGGCTCCAGGCCAACTCCCCTCAGTTTCCATATTGAGCCTGATGTTGTGTGGTGTGGAACATCCCTTTGACCAGTTTGGATGAGCTGTCCTGGCCACACTTCCTCCCTTCCTGTGCACCTCCTCACTGGCAGAGCGTGGGAAACTGAGCAGTCCGTGATCTGGAGTAAGCACTACTTAGCAACAACCAAAACATGGGTTTGTTATCAACGTTGTTGTTATACTGAATCCAAAACACAGCACTGTACCAGCTACTAAGAAGAAAGGGGGCTCTCTCAGACCCAAAACTAGGACATTCACTGAGACAGACTTGCCAAAGCTGCTGCACTGGTTGTAGCTCTGTACCCTTCACGGAGAGCTGCCCTTTGTGTGTTTATTTGAAGCAGAGAGGACTGGAGCAGGCCTGGCTCCCGGGCGTGGAACCAGTGGAGTGAGGTGTTTTAGGGAAGGGGTTGATGGCTTGGGGCTGAGGCATTTCTACAGAGCTTATTGGTGTGTCCTCAGGGGTGAGGGACTTCTTTTTATCTTTTCTGCTGCCCCTAGGCAGGGTGAAGGGCCAGCAAGTAATTGCCTTGAGGGCAGCCCTTGCCTCCCAGTTATTTATTCACTTGCTGGTTCCTCCCTGTCAAGTTTGCAGGCTGGTCCAAAAAAAGCTGCATAAATGGTTTGGTGGGGTTACTAAAAACGTGCTACGCAAGAGCAAGGCGGAAGGGGAGGAATGTTTTATTTTTGGCTGGGAGTTGTTTAATTTTACTGGAAGAACGTTCCTTTTCAAGGCAGCCTTATGTGGCGTGGATTGAGCATTGTTTCCAGCACTGCTCCTATAGCAACAGGGAGAGACAGCTCCTATGAACTTGGACTTACAGCTCTTGGAAATGAAATGTCATTTAATTTGTCCTTGACTGTGCTTGATATTTGATCTCAGTCTAATAAAGTGTTTTTAGCTGTGGAGAGAAGTATAGCTCCTCAAAGCATTCGGTGATCGTTTCAAAACACTTCCTGAGACAAGGATACTGGGGATATATATAAAGGCTGATGGTCAGAAGAGACTTCTTGGCCATTCCTGGTGCTGCTGTTAGCAAAGTGGGTATTTCTAGGTGCAAGAGTGTTCCCACGTGAGAAGGCTGTCCTGGGTAGGAAGGGAGGCTTCTGAAGGTGTCACCGGTATCTTCAGCTGCCATGATGAGGTGAGAGCTGCTGTTGCCCTCTTCTGTGGCTGCATGACGTGGCTGATGACGCTTTTCTGTCAGTGTGCTAGGGCACTGCAAAGTGCATTGCCCCGTTCCTGGGACTGTAGGTATCTGCTCCGTTGCTGACATGCTCAGAGGTTTTCTCTGGCATGGCTGATACCAGTCCTGAGCTAATTATCAACATATCTGAAGCACTAAGAACATTAACCTTAGTTTCCACTGTCAAATCCCTTGTCAACTGCTTTTCATATATGATCTTTGTGGAGCTGAAATTGAAGCAAGCCTGGGAGAGATCTGTGGGATGATTCCAGAGACTTTTGCTTTGCTTGTTTGTACCACAGAAAGTGAGAAGGGGAACAGCCTACTCAAAGCAAAACAAGTTTTGTACAAAAGCTAAAGCTGGTGTGGGTTTTTATGCACCTTTTGCTTTGTGCTGTCTGCTGCCAGGTGTCTTGGGCACAGGCAAGGCAGTGCTAACAAGTAGCTTTCGAACTTTGCATCTTACAGCTTTGTGTTCTGCATTGGTCTTCCAGAGGACAGAACAGCTTGGCAGATGATTTGTAGGGAACAAAACTGCAATGACACTGAAGCCAAATTTTGAGTGACTGTGCACTAGCTAAAATGCAGCACATGTTCTTTGGTTAGTCTTTGCCCTTAGTTCAAACCACTGTGTAAAAACCCAGCTCTTTGTAGAGAGTGAAAATATTGTTATCATTGCTGCATTATTTGCAGAGTGCTTTGAATTCATGTACAGAATTGCCTGAATAGGCTTTTCAGAAGCTGGGAGGATTTTTATCCTCCCAGGACTTTTAGTGCTTGTTGACTTGGTCCTAGTACTGGCATAGCTACAGGGAAGGGAGGTTTTGTGAGCACTCCCTGAAAACACTGAGGACCCAATGGCTTCACTTTTGAGAGCTGAGCTGGAAATGAATGTGATGAATAGGAAGATAATGAATAGGAAGGGATCAGGCAGAAAGCTGATTCTGCACAAACTGTTTTGTTTAGAAATGTGGTTTAATGCTACTGGTAAGTTCTCCAGCACAGACAAAGCCCTGCTTAAAAAAGAAAAAAAAAAAAAGAAAAAAAAACAAACAAAAAGAACTCCACAATGCCTGTGAGCAGTTGGGAAAATAGAATTTAAAATACCAATAGCAGGCTGCAGTGAAGAGTTTGTCTTGCCTGTTGGCTAACCCTGACCTATCTGAACTATTGCTCCTTGTTGTGTCAAACCCTCATTGCTGTGAGCTCTCTGCAAACACAGCCGGGCACTGATTTCTGGTGCTTCGAGTGAGGGAAAAGAGACGGTCATTGTTCCTCTCCTCAGTTCAATGACTAGTGAAGTGGTTCCTGTGTATAAATAGCATAAAGTGCTTTGGGATCCTTCAGGATAAAGGAGGCCTTATGAAATACAAGAGGATGTTGACGCAGGAGTTCCCGTTGGTCGCGCAGTGCGTGCCGGTCTCTGGCTCCTCCTGAAGACTGGGTGCTTGGAGGGTCTGTTCGCTTCCCTGCTGATCCACTTCTGGGAGCAGAAGACATGGGCTTTCTGCTTTCAGGATGTGGCTGGCTGCATGTTTTGTCAGGATCAGAAAGGCCTATGGAGGGTTTTTTGTTTGCTTTGTAGTGCAACGGTGCTAGAGTACAGACACATGCAGTCCCAGGCACACTTGATCACTCCTGTCTTTCTCTCTCATGCTTTTTTTTTCCTTAATGGTTGTAAAATTGGTTTTATGCCAAGGTCCTTTTTATCCTCAAGGATCTCAAAGCCAGGCATTGCCTCACCCAAGTTTGGCTAACCCCCTTGTAAAACACTTAATTCACAGGTATGTGGGTGGTGCTGAACATGTAAATCCTTGTTGAGTTTGAAATTTGCGCTTATTGTTGTTTATGGATCAGTAAGCCCCTCCCCTGGGGAATAAACAGTCTTGAAAACATGAGTGGAAGCGCTGAGTGCTCTTCTCCTGAGAGACAGCTCTTGTCTCAAAGAGCAGGCAGCTCTTTGCAGGTGCATTAGGCATGCAGTTCCTCTCTGGATACCTGGCTCTCATCAAAATTAGCAGGAGTCAAGGGTCTACATCTCTCTTGAGGGGTCTATTTAAAACACAGCAGCTTGATTCACAGTAGAAGGAGGGATTTGGCAAGCATCCTGAAGGGTGACAGCAGGACTGTGATGTGCCTGTGGACATGTTGCCTAGACCCAGAGAGTGTTGAGATGAGATTCTCCAAAACTCCAGAATGGGGACTTATCCTCTCTCAGTTCCTCAGAAAAGTGCTCTCCCAGTCAAGAGGTGAGGTCAAGCAGGATCTGCCAAAGATGCCAGGGAGAACGGGTTTTGCCCAAAATCCATTCTGTGTGTCTGCCCCCACAAGCTTAAATGACAATTCCTTAGAAGGAGCTTTGCCTCACTGAATGTCTGGCTTGTGTTTTGCACTCTCTCCAACCCTAGAGGCACAAGTACGTTGACTTTGCAGCATGTTCCAACATGCTGAGAGGGAAAGCAAAGGGATTAGCTCTGCATCCTTCTGGAAGGCCAAGAGTGTGGGAGCAGTATGAAGCAGATGGATAAATGGTAGGGCACAAGGGCCTCACCAGGAGAATTTGTGCTCAGCCTTGGGACAATGCTTCAGAGCTATTAGCTTGCCTTGCACGTGACTGTGCCACCTGTGCCTTCCCTCCTCTCCCCAGTTCCTTGGAAAGTTCCCTTGTCTGTTCTTTAGTTAATGATTCCAGGAACTTTGTTTGGACTGCTTCTCAATGGCTCAAGTGCTGGGATTTTCAGTTTCTCTCGAGATGTTTTTGTGGTCTGGAAGCTTTGTTATAATGTGAATCAACAAGTTTCCATCTCTTATTGGCGTCATTTTTCATAGGGAAAATCAGCAGGGGTAATCCAAGCTGATTATAAATGAAGGTGTGTCGCTTATACTGTGCTAGGTGAAGGCCTGCAGGAACCCTTCCTTGAACATAATAAGAAGTTAAAATGGTTATGAATTATTAAATTTGATCTGCTAATAAAAAGTACCTGCCTTCTCTTCCCGGGTGGTTTTCAAACGCTCCATTGTCCCACCCAGGCAAGTCAAGAAGTATTACTGCTTCTGTATCTCCGTATGGACAGTAGATAAGAGCTTAAGCCTTAGGCTGTGAAGTTAGTTAGTGTCAGGGTGTAGATCAAAGGATCATTAATTCAGTATCCAAACAGATAGGCTAGAGAGGAATAATTGCTATTCTCTTCCCCTCATCATCCTGCTCCCTGCAGTGCCAGTGGAAACAGACTGCAGGGAGCCTGCCTGCTGTAGGATGAAGGTGAGATGGATGAGGTTGGGGCAGTGTAAATGATTGCAGAAAGTTTTGGACCCTCTATCTTAGAAAAGCAGGGGAAAGAGGGCATTCTGGAGGCCATATTCCAGTACAGCAGCCTTATGCAGCCCAGCTGCCGCCACAGAAATGACAAGCCATGGGATGGCATACCAAGGTTAGAGGGATAGAATGCTAGTAAGGGCCCTCAGCCACTTGGTTTGCAATGTGCTGGGTACATTGGAGTACACTTGAAGTCTTACAGAGAGGAGCCAGGGGCTCCTAAGGTAATAGGAGCCAACGGGGAAACACCAGTGAAACACCTCAAAGGATATCCTCAAAGGAACACAAAGACGTGTTCCTCTAAAAAGGTGTCATGTCCAACAGCCTGGGTGAAGTGTGTCTGCACTGATGCACTCAGCATGGGAAACAAACAGGAGGAGGTGGAAGCCACTGTGCTGCTAGAAAGCTACGACCTACTTGCCATTACTGAAACTTGGCAGGATGAATCCCATAATTGGAGTGTGGCTATTGATGTCTGCAGGCTGTGAGGAAGGAGAGCCAGCAGGGTTGCCCTGGACCCCAAGAAGTGGACAGAGTGTGAAGAGCTGGTTCTGAGGAATAGCCATGAGCAGGTCAAAAGCCTGTGGGGAAGAATTAGAGACATGGGTAACAGAGGGACCTTGTGGTTGGTGTTCACCACCGGCCTCCCAGTCAAGGGGAACCTGTTGGTGGAGCCTTCTTGCTCCTGCCACAGGAGGCATCGCACTCGTGGGCTCCTGTCCTGCTGGGGGACTTCAACCACCCAGTGTCTGGTGGGAAAGTGGCACAGTGAGTTGTCCATGATTCTATGACACGTGTAGTAAGGTTGTAGGGAAATAACTCCTGTTAGGATTGAGGGCACCTTTGTGTGGCTTCTTGTTTATCTGAAGGAGATGCTCTGCATTTACACTGTGAGGGTGAGGCCTTGCTCTAGGATGAGTGGCAGTGATAGATGAACACAGGGTAGCTTTTTCCAGCAGAGCCTGCTGTGGTGCTTGGGAACACTGTGTCTTGATTGTACTTGGGCAGGGATAGAGGCTGAAGACGACTGATTCCTAGCACACTTTTGCTTTGCAGGGGCCCTGCTTTGCCTCATGCTCTATATTTTGGGGCCTGTAGGCCCTTGCAGCAGGGGATGGATGTATACAATGAGCCCTGGTACCATTTCCCCGCGCTTTTCTCTTCCTGGGCAGTTCCCATGAGAGGCCTAGGAGCAAGGATCACTTCAAGACACTAGCAGCAGCTAGTGCTTCACACTGTGCAGAAGGGTCATCTTCCTGAGTTTTCTCATGGGGTTGCATTCAGACCTTTGGCACTGGAATGAGCTGTCCTTGTGTGTACACAGCCTTGACAGGATGCAGCAGTAAATATAAACCTGTTCTGACAGCTTTCTACCAGCAGAAGATTTTCATGTTCTCCACTGCTGCAGTCTGGCTCTTTGCTGTTACCCAGTGCATGCTTTGCAGTTTAATCAAATGCATTCACAAGGTGTATTCTGAAATCACATGGTCTCTTTTTAAAGGACTTGATGGCAAAGCATATAATCAAGTATTGATTCCCTGAATAATCTTTGACGTAGTTCATGATTCTCTGCATCTCTCTTCTTTTCTTCTCCAGTTTTCTGCTTTCCTGAATCCAGCAGCAGACCAGACCCAGCAAGAAGAGAGGAGGTAGAAGAAAGCACTTGGAGAGGACTGAACATTTGCACTGGTGCTGTAAGCTGCTTTTGTGGTAGAAGGTCAGTGTCAAGACTGTTGATCCATGTTGACTCTCAGTTTAGGTTGGATAATGGCACATGGCATAAATTTGAGCTCTTTGCCCCTAAACTTCAGAATTCCTGCCCTGGGAAGGTTTTGCTTAAATGATGTGTAGCTGCTTTCTGGGCTGATGAGTTGATGTGCTGCTGGGGGCCCTTTCTGAGGGTGTCCAGAGCGTTAAGTAAAGCAGCAATGGTAATGTTTTCATCTTAAAGAGAGGCAACTTAAGAGAGCTCATGCTTTCAAAGGCTGGACTTTAACCTTGCTGGAGAGTGAGGTCTTCAGTCAGTTTGCTGGAGATTAAAGTTATTGGCCCACACCTGCACTGCACATACCAAGGGGAGGACATCTGCATTGCCATTAGGCTGCCAGAGTTGTCAGCCCAGCTTAGACAGACTCCCGTGGAACGTTTCCCTCCAGGCCAGCAGCATACCCAGTGGGTGCATTAGGGGGCTGTACTGGTTGGGGGCTGCCCTCTTTGGGGTGCTACTTTTGTAGCAGCATAGGTGCAGTGGGATTTCCTGCAGCCAGTCTTTCTTGTGTGCACTGGCAAAGAGGTTAGAAGTTCTCTAACTTCTGGCATACAAGTTATCTGTGAAGTAGATGTCACTGATGTGTTGGATAGCAATTTTCTTGCTATCACACAAAAATCAATAGTTAAAAATAATGATGCTCTTAATGGCCCAGGAGCTATTTCATTTGCTTTGGCATTGTTACTTCCCCATCTGTCAGATGCTGCCTTAGGACAGGTTGTGCAGAAAGTGCCTGCAGGCCTGGCTTTCTTTGCTGTTTAATTAAGTAGTGTTACTGTGCAAGTTGAGGCAAATGCACCAAGCAATGTCTGGGATGACTAAATGAGTGTCTAGCCAGCAGGAGAGTGTGTGTGTGTGTGTGTGTGCATGTCACGTGTTTTCTGCACTGGGATGTGGGTGTGTGCCTATATGTGCCTTTGGGCCTGCAAATAAAAATACAGTGGGGTGGTGTGGGACACCCAGAGCAAGTCCTGCCATTGAAATTTTAGGTGGCTCAGCACAACGAAACAGCTGTTTGTGCAGTGCTTGTGTTCCCAGGTGCTCAACACCCAGAACTGGAGCCAAACTGCTCAACTTCTGAGGAGCTCCCTGTTGTCCAATTTGTCCTAAGGGTTCAATCTCAGTAGGATGACAGCCCAAGAAAATCAGACCATGGAATGGTATCACTTTTGAAGTCATCCCAGCCTTGCCTGGCAGTCATGCACTGTATATTCCTACCCAGCTAGGAGGTTGTGCCTGGCAGTCAGACAGGGCAGGGTGAGCTCACTCTTTTGTCTTTTTTTATTTTTTTGAGATGTTTATGTAGGTGGATCATCCTTTGCTCCTTGTTCTTCATGTAGATGCTTCACTGTTACCCCATTCTCTTGTACTTCACTACTAGCATCTCTCAATCTCTGATGTATTGGAACTAGCAAGCCTCATAAATGATTGCCAAAATTGCTTTGCCAGACAGTCTTCTCACACGTATGGATTTTGCTAACCCCAAAAGAGTTAGCTCTGGTTCACTGGCTGAAGTAGTCTGTTGGCAAAAACACTTTTGAGTCAGTGAAGTTGTGTTGGTGTAGGGCTTTTGCCAATTTGCCAGGCACCTGGAGCCTGTCATGCCTCACAGATGGCACTCCTCTGTCAGCAGGGCTTCTCGGTGCAGATCCTATAACATCACTGGATTTAGAGGAAGATGAAGGTCCTGCACTGGGGAGGAAGAGCAGAGGCAAAGATCAGACTAAGGGAGTTGCCCAAGTCCATGCACAAAGTATGTGTCAGAGTGGAAAGTTGGATTCAAGCTGTTGAACTCCCAGTTTCTGGAATTAAGCTTCAAACTATTACCCTTCCCTTTCATCTCTAGGTTCTGTCACACTGAATTTGTCCTTGTTTCTCTTCCCAGCTTTGTTCATTTTGTTTTCCTTAGAGGATTATTTTTCCTTATTGCTTACATTGAAGTGTGTGTGGTCATAGCAGGAACCTATTGTTGTGTCTGGTGAATTCACTTTCATACTTTATATACCACAGTTGCTTGCTTACATTTAGCTTGCTGATGAAGCTACTGACTGTCAGAGTGGACCAGGTGAACTTCATTATGGAAGTGCTTTTAGTCTTCTAACCACTTTTTCAGTTAGCTAAGTGCTTCCCTGTTATGAAGCTCATGTTTACTTAATAGGTTTTTATGTGTTTGTAAATACACCCCTGTGGCAGAGCTTGCCACTTTCTGTTCCTTGGAGAGCTCATTCATAATTACCAAGGTGATTCAGAGTAGATCTTTGCCTCAGTGTTTTAAAATAGAATCTGTTAATTACTGTTACTGCTTCTTGTCTGGTTTCAAGAGTGATTGGTATTACTTATGAGGGTCTGCTACAAGATAACTGAAGGCAAGAGACCCTGATTACTTCAGTGAATTCAGGATGAGGCCTCACCGTACTCATCCGGGTGCTGTGGCGCAGATCAACACCTCTGTGCTTTTTGGGACCGCGAGGTTCAGAGCCCATTAGTCACCATAAGCCTGAGAGGGAGATTGTGGCTCCTCTCTCCATTGCCTGGGCTCTTTGGGAAAGTTATTTCACTGTAGTTTCCTACCCTCACTTGCTTTCCCTGAAGACCAGGATATCTCCCTAAAGCCTATCTTGGTAGGTGATGAGAGGCAGCAGGCACTCTGAGGCAAGGAGCACAAACACACGACTTCCAGAAAGAGGGTCTAGAGAGAGCTGTTTCCCTGAATAGCTGGCTGTGTGAGTCATATAGCAAGCAGAGGCAGCCATCAGCTCTGCTCCTGGCTAGGAAGGATAGATTATACAGGAGACAGCCCTGATTGCTTTCTGATTCATGGCCTGCCATCCCTGGTGAATCACCCTGCTTTATAAACCTGCTGCTGTTCCCTGCCAGCTTTCTGGAAACAGGCAGATTCTCTGACAGCAGCCAAGCCAAGCTGCCTGAAAGGTCTATCTGCAGCCCTGGGTGGAGCAGGACCTGCAGTCCTGGGGGGATTTCAGACTGTCATCTGAGTGCAGGTGCAGTCTCACCAAGAAAAGGATGCAGTTGTAACTGGGATTTCTGCACTCTTGGATCAGAAGGAGGGACAAGTTAGTGTCCTTTGCCAGGGCACAGCGTCTGCTCTATGGCAATATGTGGAAATACCTGTAGTGGCTTTTTTTTGGTGGGGGACATACTTTGAGGGGAAGGAAGCTGAAGGAAAGTTCCTAAAATCCTTGGGAGCAAGAGGGTAACTGGATCAAGGAGCCAGCCCAAGGACAGTAAGCCTTGTTACCATCCCCTGGCTATCACTGATAGGAATCAGGGTCAGTCACTGCAGGCCTGCAGTGCATGTTCCTCTATATACAGCCCTGATGCTAGAAGGGGTAGGCAAAAGACCTATTCCTGGAAGGCATCTCTCCGGTCTGGGCTGAGGTACCCTTTGGGTTGTGCTGGCATGTGTGGCTGTGGGACCCTGCCTTGCTGCTGCCATTCTTGTTCTGTGGCTAAATGAAGCCTCTGGGAGATGTAAATGTCACCTTCCATGAATGTTGTGTTTACGGGGTGTCTTGGCAGCAAGAATTTGCAAGTCTGTTCAGTACAAGCAGTACCAGCAGCATCCATTCCTTCCCACTGCCCCAGGCGCCTTTGTGCTGCAACACTGTAATTAATCTGAGCATTGCTGGAGGTTCTGATCTCTTCTGAAGATAACTCTGCAGAGTTGTTCTCCTTGATCTGTGCCACCATCCCAGAGCTGTTCCTTTGCTGGTGAAACAGCCTTCTGCTGCCAACTGCTGTTGCCAGATGTTATTCTGTAGAAAAATGTTTTGTTGTGAAATGATGATGGCGGGGACAGGCATGGGTGGGACTGCTGGCATGTTCTCACCTTTGCCTTCCTTGGTAACTTCATTTGTTAGTTTCTAAATCACAGGCCTGGCTGGGGTTTAGGAGTGGTCTGGCATGAAGCAAAAGGAAATAATTTCCTGCAAATAAAATATGATGATGCTGCAGAATGGGCAGCTGCTGTTCCCAGCCTAGGTTCATCTGGCTCTAAAACCAGAGCTTAGCAGTGTGGCGGCAGAGATAATGCTGCCAATCACCTGATGTGCAGCCTGGCTGTGCATACAGGTTGCTCGCTTTCTTTGCTGTCAGATGTTTTACCAACGTAGATCAGTGTCAATACTGCAAGGCTGGGTTGCAGCTCAGTGGGTCCCTGGAGGGAGCTTACATCACTTTGGAAAGAAGTTTTGTAATGTTAGGAAGTGTGAACTCAATGGCTCTGGAAAACCGGAGAGGCTGTTTGCCTGCCTGCTTCCAGGGAAATTGCTGGTTTAGGAGAACATTTTGCTCTGATATGGGTGCACAGTGTTTGCATCATTCCCTGCTTGCTGCTGGGGGAGGAGAGGGATGATTTTTCAATTGAATGAAGGTGGTGTGAATTTGGTTGCACTTCTGCATCCTGCCTCACACAGGTGATGCTACCAGTGATAGTCCAGGCAGTGCCTTTGTCCTGTCTGCCTGGTCAGGCAGTAGTGAGAATATATATTTTTTTTTTTTTTTTGAGAGGTTCAGAGCTGAGGTCTGAACAACAGGCAGTGAAGTGACGTAGAGCTGCACTTGCTACAGACCTGCTTCTGAGAAACCTGCTCAAGAGCAGCAGATCTGTAACACGGGGACTGACTCACAACGAACTCCTGTTTGTTGTGTGTGCAGGGGTGTTTTACGGGATCAGATCAGCTGAAGCCAGTGGTTATGTTTCTTACTCTTAGGAGCTGGGACAGCTGCCCTGGGAAGCAGCTAGCCAGTGAGAAGGGCCATGAGAAGTAAGCAGTGAACAAGAGAATTAATTACTCCAACATACTGCTGGGGTCCAAAGAGGATTAGACATTTGAAATTATAACAAGTGCACTTCCAGTTACAGTTGTAAAGTTTAAAAATAGCCCAAAATTAGAGAAGGATCTATTTAAGGGAGTTGTAACTAATACCAGTAAGAAAATAATATTCTTTGGAGACAGGTTATTCTGAAGATATCAAAGACAGAGGTTTCTGTTGCCTTCAGAACAGCAGTTGTATGTAGTAGTTAGGAGCCAGATTGAAGTTTCTGGAGAACAGGTCTGGGATTTCATTTATTTCAGCTCAAATAGGAAGAAGTGAACATGGCCTCCACTGATGTTTCTACAGTGTAATGTTGGTCAGAGTTCATGGTTTTGGCTTGACCACTGTGATGTCACTGAGATGTTAGAAGACAGTGGTGGGTCTGATTATTCCACTGCAGATATCAATCTAGAGGAAAGTGATTCTGCAGAAGTGACAGCAGGATGGGGAGAGAAGAGGAGGATGAAGGCAGTACAGGAAGGCCACATGCTGGTACTGTCTGCCTCCCTTTCACACTGTGCAAGGTCTTGTGTGTTGTAGGTCACCCAAATGGATATGGAAGCTCTTTATCTAAATAAGCACTGTCCTGCATCCCTGAAGTCAGTGGAATGGCTTTCTTTAGCAGGAGATTGGAAGTGCTAGTTCTTCCAGGAGGGGAGTTGTGAAGATGGCCTTTTGGGAGAAGCAATGTGATGAATGACTGACTCAAGATCTTATCTCTTCTATTATTATTATTATTATTATTTATTTCCCCCCAGGAGCTTCCTGAGCCAGAAAGATGCGTGAGTATACAGAAAAGAAGGAAACATGTGGGACCATCTGTCTGAAGTACCTGCTCTTCATCTTCAACTTCTTTTTCTGGGTAAGAAACTTTGGTCTGTTTCAGAGGCACTGAGATGGCACTGCAGTTTTGGTGTCAGGGGCACAGAAATCTTGGGCTTGATGAAGTCTTTGTCAAGAAGTGCTGATGTCAGTAGGACACAGCTTTTGTCCTGTGGGGTGAAATCATGCCCCTTGGGTTTGCCTGCCCATGCTGCAGAAGTTGTGGTTTGACACTGTCTGTGGTTGTTTGTAGGTCATGTTATCAAATACAGAAAATAACAGGGAGCCTGAAAATAAACTTTGTTTTTTCACCGGGTTTACTTTTTCCAGGATCCTGAGGGCTCCACTGTCTTGCCATTCCTCATCTCAAAATGGCAGAGAGAGTCCTGGCAGTAAAGTGGGACAGCTAGAGTATGGATAACTCACACCTTCTTGCAGCTGGTCCACACTAGAGCTTCTTGGAGTTGTGCTTTCCACTGGAAAAGTTACTGATGCCAAGGGGTTATGCTTTACTTTGGAATGTGGGACGGAGCATTGGAGTGTCCAAGTCAGATCTTTAAGAAAAATTCTCTGAGCTTACTAGAAGCAGCATAAAACCCTCTGGAAGCACAAGGCTTGCAAAGAGAGAGGGGGCTGCTAGGAGTGTGGTTGGTTTCTCTGTGTTCATTTGCTGCCAAGTTTAAGAGTTTAACCATCCTTTAACGTAGATCATCTTTGGCTCAGCTTATTGAGCTGAGCCTCATTCTGGTGTCCCTGTCCAGTTGCTGTGGGAGGTGAGGAAGTTCATGCATCAGACACCCTTCATGTGCTTGCTTGTCTCCCTTCCCAGCTGGCTGGCGGGGCTGTGATGGCAGTGGGCACCTGGACACTCGCTGAGAAGAGTGACTACATCAGCCTGCTCTCCTCCAGCACGTACTCTGCAACTGCTTATATTCTGGTGGTGGCTGGGGTGGTGGTCATGGTTACTGGCATCCTTGGTTGCTGTGCCACCTTCAAAGAGCGTCGGAATTTGCTGAGAGTGGTAAGTTTTGTTTGATTGTTTTGTTTGGGGGAACAGCTTGGTTGTGCACCAACCTTATTTGTTTGTCATGGGCCAAAAACCACTGAAGCCTCCAGCTCTTGACAGCAGTGCTGTCCTTGTGCCGGGAGGCAGGTTTTACTGCAGAGCATTTCCGTTCATCCACACAAAGAATGTGCTGCTGTAAAACCTGTGCTTTGTGTAACAAATGTCTATTTGAAACTATTCAAAATGTTGTGGCTTTTGTCTCCTCCTTCTTCCCTGCCCATCCTGTATTCTCTTTTGGAAAATGGGAAGGAAGAGGAAATTATGAGAGACCTGTAACAAAACTAGCTTTTAAGGACAGTAGGTTCAAGTCAGATTAACACACTTCTTCACTTGGCTGTCAAAAGTCAGAACATTTCCAATACTTTCTTTAGTTGCAAAAAAATTATTTTGGTTTTGCCTCCATAAAAAAAAAAAAAGCCATACTGTTTTAATAATCTGCTAGGTTTTTTACACCTTTCTCTGTGTTACTTCCTTAGCTCCCTGCTCACCCATCTACACTGAAGTTTTTGACCTGTCCTGAGGTTTCTATTTTGCTCTCTCCCTCTCAAATGTCCCCTTCAGTCTGGAGTGCAGCAGGAGTCCATTTTAGTGTCTGGGCTACAGCAGTGAGAGCAGTGACTGAAATAACAATTGGTGGCTCTTGGCTTTCACAAGTACAGAAAAAGATACTTCAGCAGCTCTTCACCAGCTCCTTCCTTTGCAAATGTTCGTTCATCCGACTGTCCCATTTCTCCTCTTTTTTTTGGATAGAGGAGCAGAAATAGAACTTGTGAGCAAGCCCCTGATGCTTGTACCACTGCTGTGAAGACCTGATAATCCCTGTCAGAGGCAGAGTAGGGCCAGGAAGGGAGAACAAAATTTAGAGGGGGACACAGTGAGTGCATTGCTGATGGTGTTCATTAGCCTCCTGGTCTGCAGCAGGCGGTTTTGGCCTTGCTTCACTTGCTCTCAATGCCAAAGAGATCTCCCTTTGTCTTTTTCCCTCAGCCAGAAGCTACGTATGAAAATCCAGTGGGGTTTTCTTTGTTATTCTGCCATAGAAAACTAATAATTGTCTCTTGGGAACAACAGGTCACTCTGTCTCCTTACACCAGGGGTCCTTTCAGAGTGGCGGGTCGTGACAGGCCTATTGTCTCTTCTTGCTTGTGCTCTGCTTTGGGTGCTGTGAGTAATCTGAGATAGGGCTGTACTTGCCAGGGCTGGGTGAGCCTGGCTGGGGGCCTTTGCCAGCTCTGAGCTCAGACAGTAATCCTGACAGCTTCAGTCACCCCAGGGTCTGTGCCAGCCAGTCACAATTTCTCTCTGTACAAGAGACCCCTATAAATATGGGAGGGAGCGGTATAAGAGGCACTCCCTGCTTTCCCCAGTGCTTCCATTGTGCCTTTAAAAATCGGTTTTTGACAGCTTTGGGTGCTGTTTGTAAAAGGCATATCTGGTGCTTAGTTTGTTTTTCTGTTGAAAACTTGGGAAGCTGTGAATTTTTTTGCAACCTTCTATGTAACGAGTTTTATGGGCCCACTTCAGGGCTTTTCATAGTATTTCACTGCTGATCACCCACAGCAGTGCTACGGTTTTTATGACATTGCTTATTTGTCTTTGTTAATTAAGTTCTGTGCTGAGGCTTGTGCAGCAGATGTGGAGTTTCTCTGGCTCCATGAGCAGGCACGGCAGTGGAACTGCAGCCTGACTGGCTGTGATGCTGCATTCCAGCTCTTTATAAGCACACAGACCACTACTATGCTATACATCAGTCAAGATGCAAGCAGGAGTATCAGGAAAAGACCCATCAAATACCAGACCTTGCATGTAAAGAGAGAAGGTGGCTTTCTTCGGGATTGTCCCCTCACACTGCCTCTTGTAGTCAGCTACCTTGGACAGGGAGAAGGGAATACACAGGGATTATGATTTCTGTTCCTGCTGCATTTCAGCTTGGAGCCCTCCCACTGAAGTGAGGTTGCTGATTTAGGAGTATAGTTGCTGTATATCTCTTCTTCAGGTAGTAGAAAGATGCCTCCAGATAATTACTTGGATTGTTGATGGGTTGAACTATTTTTTGGGTTATTCAGAGAAAACATGCTAACGTTTGGTACTTCATTCAAACAAAGCTTCATTCAAAAAAGCTGGGTGGAAACCCAGCTTATGGCTTAGAGCCAGGGTAAGAGTAAATTTTGCCCAGAGCCCACCTGGGTCCAGGTATGTGTCTGCTACAAGCCTTTGGGTAATCACACATTTCTGACTTGGGAAGCAAGTAGGGTATGTCCCTACAGTTCCATGCCAGAGCTGGCCTACTCCTCCCATAGCAGACCTCTAATACCCTGCAGCTATGGATAAAGAGCAGGGAGAGCAGCCCTATGCTCTGCATGTGTCCATAGTGAAAGCTGTTGCTCCCCTATATCAGCATGATACTTGGAGATGGCCTTCAGGGAACAGTGAGACTGAGATAAGGATAATGGTGGAATGTATCAGCAGAGACAGGTTGGATTCCTGGGTGGTAGATGCACTAACATCCCTCACAAGGTTTTACAAGGGTCTTGTGACTCAAATTTTTTAAGGTCTACTGTGTGGTGACACAGCTTCAGCTCTACCTGAATGTCTCTGACATTACACGGAACAGGGAGAAATAAATAAGCTTTCTTGTTCATTGGTTGTTCTCAGCATCCTGCCATGCTCTTGCCTCCTCCTTGGCAGAGAGATGATGTCAGAGCAGTTAAGCATAACTAGGTCCCAACAAAAGAGAGCCAGTATTCTGTCAAGGCATGCCAAGCCTTTCTTGCCCCCTTTCAGCCTCCTGTGAGTGTTGGGACCAGCCTTCAGCTATCCTGCTCCCCACTGGGTGACTCATTCCCCTGGTATGAATGGGTACCTTGTACAGGCTGCAGAGATGGTCAGTGATCATGGGGGGGGAGAGCTGGCTGGGGAGTGAAAGACTGAGATTGTGTGCTCAGATTAAAGCTGGGCCTGCAGATAAAACCCAGCTGTCAGTCCTTCACAGCTGCTGAATCCCAACAGGGTGAAAGAGGAAGCCTGAGTGTCTGTGTAATTTTACTCCTGCAAAATGGGCTTGGAAACACCTGGAGAAAAGAGTGCACAGTGGGAGTCTAAACCTCATGCAGCTGAAGGCATCTTTGCTGTGTAGATCACCTTGCTGTGTCCAGGTCTTCACTGTCCTTTGAGAAGGGAGAGATGGCTTGATGTCTAGCGACATTTTTAGAGAGCCATTCACTTCATGTCTTGACAACAGACCTTTTAGGGTAAAACAGAAAATAGGTGGTAATTTCCTTATTCTGTCCTGGGGAGGCAAGGACTTAGCATGAAGTTCTTGTTACAGCTGGAGCTGGTGTCTGTTCAGCTTTATCTACAGAAAGATGAATTTAATAGCAGTCATAGAGCAGCCTGGATCTGTAAAGAGACTGTTCATTGCTGACCAGAGGCAAGGCAGGGGCTGTTTATTAAGATAGGGGTTTTCCCTAAGCAGGAGTACCCTAAGCAGGTAGTGGCCACATCACCTTGTGTCTTCATGCCTGCTTTGTCCTTTTAATCTAGTATACATATTCCTCATGGGTTTGGCTTTTCTACCTGTGTATAGGAGTAGGCCTCCCAGACAGTTTTCTGTATTGCCGTATGATTCTCCTTCTGGTAAGTAAGGCAAATCCCTTTCCATGTCACTGCCATTAAGCCCCTTTAGGAAATAGTCATGTTCTCCTTTTAGTCTTCCAAAAGTTCTTCTCGCTTTGGTTTTGAGATATGGAGCTTTTTGCTCTAGATCCCAGTTCAGCAGAACATACAGTCACAGTCATGAGTGTGAAGCAGTGCTGAAGTTCATCCACTTCAACAGTGTCCCTCAGCCTGTGGCTGTCCCACAGGAGTCACTGGGAACAATAATCTACAGTTTATGCTTAGCTGCTCTGCTGTATCTTTGGCAAAATGATTCCTTTGTGGCTTTACTGAATCATCCTTATAATACAGATTGCACCTAAGTAACTTGGTGAAATGCCCTAAACAATATCAAACCAAGCAAAAGTCGGGGTTTTTTTGTATTGATGTCAGAATCAGATGTTTTCTATGATACGGAATGTAGTCATCAGGTTATCCAGCAACCACTTTCTTTTGTACAGTGATCTTATCTCAGTTGCCTGCACTTTTCCATTCTCTATATCCCTCTGGCTCTTTGAGTTAAACTCACACTTGCTGCTGCTTGTCTTCAATTATCCTGTGGTTTGGTGGGTTTTTTAACCTGTGTGATTGTTCCTTTCCTACCCTGTCAAGGTCTGAATCCCAGCCCTTGCCTTTGAACACTGCTGAGGAAAGGATCGATGAAGACAGAGTCAGGCATTTTACCAGCTAATGAAAAGCTGGCTCACAGCATCTCCTTACGTTCTGTTCTAATGTCCTGATTTTCCCATTATTTTACAGTACTTCATATTGCTGCTGTGCATCTTTCTCCTGGAGATCATTGCTGGAATCCTGGCCTATATCTACTACCAGCAGGTGAGTGGAGAACAGCTCCTTATCGTCCCATTTCTCCAGCCAAAATTAGCCTTGGAGGCTTGGGACCTAGGTCTGGTTGTGGTTCACCTTTTCACATGTCAGTGCTCACTCCCCTCCCCATACAGAAGAGCTTGGATTATTTACTGGTATAGACAAAGTGGTGATGGTTACTCCAGGGAGGCTGCTTAGCCTTGTTGCTCATCTCCTTCCTGTGGTGCACCTTTGTGTGCTGCTTTTCTGCAGATGCTTGTAGAATACAATTTTTGGGGCTGTGTAGATCTAGAAACCCTCCTGACATCATTCAAGGTGTAGTGCAAGCAACTGAAATCACATTAGTGCCACTTGGTGTGTTCAGGACATAGGAACAGTTCCTGCTGCATCCACCGAGCTACCTGCCATGCTTTGAACTGGCAAAGACAAAGCATTGTCCAGCTAAGAGGTCCTTTCAGGTCAAGAAGTTTTTGAGAGCTTTACTTAACCCAGCTTAAGCCCAGCTGAGGGTCTTTCTTGAGAGCACAGGCTCCCAACAGCTGCAGGTCTAGCCTGGCATTTTTTTGCAGTTGCTGAGAGCAGAGGCTGAAGTAATCACTTTGTTTTTAAAGGGCATTTAACCACCAAGGCACAAAAAACCTGGGAAGTTGCTCTCATGTCTGGAAATTGATTGGAAATGGCAAATTAGGATTGTTATCAAGTGGCTGTCTAAAAAGCAGCTGAACTTCCCATCTTGTTGACTTCACTGCCAGGATTCCTTGCCATTCCTTTTTCTCTTTGGCCTTCTGTGCTTTGCCTTGCTAAGATGGGCACTGGTGGTTTGTGAGGAGCCAAAGAACTGTGCTGGCTCCTGCCCAGGAGGGATCTGGGGTATGAGTGTGCATATTTAACAGGAAAAGATCAATCCTGGCAGGCATGGCAGGAAGCCAGGGTCTGTCCATCCATCTGTACAAAGGCATGAGGTTCATATGTGACAGTGGATGAAGAGGAGCTGATCCCTGAGTTGAAATAAGGGACAGCATATTTGGAACTGTACCCTTGAGTGCTTTAGGTTGCTTGAGTGTGTCTTTGATCAATAACTGCCCTCTGGCTGATAAATCCCCCTTCTCTCTTGGTTGCAGGCTGCTTGCTCTGTTTGCCACTGTTTTATTTCAGCCTTCGCTTTGGTGTCTAAGGCTTGTTGCGTGTGTCTGTCTAAACTGGTTCTTTTGTTATCTCTGTTTCATGCTGCAGTTCTTCCCCGTGAGCCTGCAGGTAACTGCTTTTCTCCCAAGTAATAATTCTGTTAATGGACTCTCCCCTTTCTTTGCCTTTGCCTTCCAGTTGCTGAACCTTTTTCTTTCTTGCTACTATGCTAAGTCTTTTGCGTTTCCACAGAGCTTCCCAGCCCAGGATCTCCACATATTTTGCAAATACTGGTGAACAAGGCCTCATATCAGCTCTGTGAGATAGGTGTCCCTATCTGACACATGGGGTTGGAAGAAACAGTGTTTCAAAGGAAAAATGAACTCCAGACTGTATTTTGCACGGTTTGGCATACATGGATGTTTGATCTTTCATCTACTACTTACTGTGTAGAATAAAAGGTGCTGCTCACCTGTTTCTTTCATTGAGCCCATCTAAAAAGCATATTGACATTGTTTATTGGTATAGGAAAGCTGGAATTTCAAGGTTATTGGACTAAAGCAGTGTTGCTGTGTGAACCAGGATGACAAAAAAAAAAAAAAAGATCAGCTAGAATGATGAAAAAAAGATGCTACTCTTTGGTACTTTTTGGCTGATGTCTGGATGGGTGAGAAGAATTTGGTTAGATTAAAAGAATCTCCACAGGAATAAATGTTTGAATCCAATCACCTGAACATGCCAGTGGTTTATGATGATGCTTTCAAAAATTCTGCTCTTGCAAAATCAGACTTCATTACTCTGTTATCAAGAAAGGCCTTGCAGTACTCTATGCAATCACACACTTAATTCCCTCCTGTGGCATCCTTTCTGAACCTGATACAAGAGGTATTCAAGCTATATGGCTTCAGTCCAGGATGCCAAGGATTTCTTCCTCCTCCTGGACAAAGTGACCTGAGTTTTAGTATTTTGTCACAGGCTTAGAGGGAGAAGACTTCACGTGGTGTCGCAGGCATATTCATGTTTAAGCAGGCACAGTTTTATATTCCCTTTTGTTGCAGGCATGTCTTGGCAATCTTACATATTCAGGGTGAGGAGCGATATAGGGCTGTGCAACAGGGGTTGAAATTTGGTCCCAAAGCACCTCCTTCCAGTTATTAAAACAGAGGCAAGGTCTGTAATCATTTGGAAATAAGCCTGTCCAGTCCAGCCTTGGAGGATTATCTTGAAGGAAGCTGTAGCTTGCACTGGGCTCTCTGTTCTCCTCTTGGAGCAAAGGCAATAAAACATGCAGAGCTCTGGGTCCCTTCAAGGAGTGAGTTTGCCTAGTGATTTTATCCCACTTGTCTCTTCCATTCAGCTGAGCATGGAGCTGAAGCAAAATCTGAAGAACACTATGACCCAGAAGTACCAGAAGGAGGGAGAAGAGAGTGTTACCAGTGCCGTAGACAAACTGCAGCAGGAGGTAAGTATCTCTGCAGGCAAAGAGGCAAATGCAGGGCTTAATACCAAGCATACAGAAAGCATCTCTTGCAATCCAACCCCCAGGTATTTCTTCTGTATGCTGAGCACATGTTCTTGTCCTGATTCAAGGCAAAGTTGGGTGAGGTGCAGGGCCTGAGCCATGCAACTGGCAGAATTGCATGGTGTGATCACTGAATTGCAGTAGCACTGGGGAAACTAAAAATGAACTCCTCCCAGTGAACTGGAGCTGCCAAGACAGCTGTGTCTACTTCTCAGTTCAAAGCTTTGGAGAAATTGCTGACATTTTTCATTAAACTTCTCAGTACTCTAGAGAGCAAGATGTAATGAAAGAAGAGCTCTCCCGCCCCTGCTGTTCACTGTGCCTGGCTCAGGGGTGGTTCAGGTTGGGGCTGCCACAGTTCTGACAGGTTTTCCCACAGAAAGGACCATTGTGCATAGGCACTTTAAAAGCAGGGGGTTGCTATGCACATACTGCCATAGCAGGTGCATTTGTGATACTAACTGGTAATTAAACTTGCCCTGTTACCATCCTTAACACTCTCCAGTGATTAAGAGCTGAGGCAGCTGCAGGTGCACTCTGGTTACAGCTCATCCCAGCAGTAACCAACAGTCACAGCTGCTGAAGGATAGATGAACCTGATATTTAATGGCCGTCTGGGGGACTCTTAACACAAAAGTCACTAATAATTAAAGCAGCCTAAAAAAAAAAACCAAGCCCATGAGATAGCTGGAGTCCCTGCAAAGGAAGGTCGAGTCCAGGGTTTGGTGGTGGGAGGCTGGAGGGAGAAGGAGGTTGTAGTGCTGAAGACTGAGGCTTTGCTCTCTGTGTGTACAGTTCAAGTGCTGTGGGAGCAATAACCACACGGACTGGGCTGACAGCCTGTGGATCAAATCTTCAGAGGCCAATGGGCGGAAAGTCCCAGACAGCTGCTGTAAGACGATAACTGACCTGTGTGGGCGAAGAGACCATCCTTCCAACATCTACAAGGAGGTAAAGAGAAAAGGGCTTCAGAACCACCTGTCACAGAGTATCTAAAGGAGGTGGGCAGGGAGTGAGGGTGTTTGGGTTGTTAATGCAAAGCCAGTAGCATGCTTTAGAAAGCAGAATTCATTTCTTCNGGGTTATTAATGCAAGGTGTATCAGTAGGCTTCAAAGCCAGTAGCATGCCTTAGAAAGCAGAATTCATTTCTTCAGCTGAGCATTCAGCCATCTAGGCTATTAATTTATATGTAGGTATAGAGAAAAAAATTATATTTGTTACCAGTGAGTACATTAGTAATGGGGGAAGTGGGAGAGGTTGTTGGTTCTGGCAGGAGACTTGGGATGCAAATCCTACATTTGACACAGCTTCCTGTGATTGGAATTACCCAGTGAGGTGCAAATGGAGATACTTTTAGTTCTTGATTGAGATGGGATTTGATCTACAGCATATGGGGAAGAAAGAGGGCCCTGTAGCAGACAAATTAGGGCATTTCCAGTGAGCTGCAGTTTGTCCTGAAAAGTAGCTGGAGTCAAGATACAGGGGCTTGTCTTGATGCAAATTGAATCCTAATCTAGCTGAGTAAACAGTTGGCTCTCAGACCATTTATTCATCCAGTTTTGCATAAGACTGGTGAAAATTCTTGCATTTATTTTGGCACCCTGCAGTCCTGTTACCTGTCTTTAACTTGCTCAGTGATGCTCTCTATGGGGCAACGCAGACCTTTTTCTCATCAGTGGAGCCAGCACTTTGGCTGGCTTTATCAGCCTGGGGAGCAGCAACTGGAGCTTTTTCCTTGTTTCTGTCCCCTTGACAGTTAAGGAGGGCTGTTGGTGAAGAGGTGACCCCTTCAGAGCAGGTATTTCTTTCTCACAGTCTGTGTGTTGAGTGGGACTTGAACGCGAATAACATCTGCATTAAGCCAAGAAACTCAAGCAGCTCAAAGGAAACCAACCATCTGTTTTTGTGGAATGAACAGGGAGATGAAGTCCAGTCTTTCTGATCTGCCAAAGCCCCTCATATGTCCAGCTGCGTGGCTGGGTTTTGCACTTCAGGAAGAAGGCTTTCCCATAAGGCTTGCCTTTTGGCAAGACCCAATGAGGAAGCAGTGCAGGAAGTATCCACAAGCCGGTGAGGTGTTTCTGAGAGTGGAAATCCACAACCATTTGGGGGCAGGGCTGGCAATTCCCATCCTCTCTGTGTGCTGGGTGAAGCTGGAGGCAGCTGCATTAAGAGAGCCTCTGTAGGATCCCCGATGTTTTGGATTTGCTGTAGAGGAGAACAAGCTGAAAGGGCAGGTTTGGATCCACAGTCAGATGCTGCATATCATGATATGAAGTCTTAGAGTTCACAAAGTACTTAAGTGGCTTTGGGGAAGGAAAACCTAAAAAAGGTTCAGATAGGGAACAGGAGTATCTGCTTCATATAGGGCAGCTGGGTCTGACTATAAAATCTAATGCTGGTGTGAGAAAAATGAGGCCTTTGCCAACCCTCCCTGGAGGGCTGTGTGCTCACTGCTTCCTCCTGCCTGCATGTGTGTAAGTGTGTTCACTGTAAACTCCTGGGACAAGAGGGCCCCCAGCATCCTTGGGGCACTGCTGTAGCCTACGCAGTAAATCCCCCTGAGTTAAACAGTTTTAATTATTTAAAGAAAAAAAAACAAACAAAGCAATAGAGAGTGCTCTTACTGATTTAATTTTGCCTTCTGATAATAAAAACTTGGGCCTGAAACAGGGATGGAAAAATCATTACACCAGCCAAGGATGCTGTTGCAAGACCGAGGCAGCCAGAGCCTGGCTATCCAGGTTCACACTGAAACTTGCTGCTGTCATAAATAGCAGCAGGAAAATTTCCTCTTAAAAGGTTCCTGTTATTTTAGTATTCTTGTACTGCATCCACTCAGCAGTGTTTCCTTGGCCTTTTGGCCTGACAGGAGTAAATATTCTCCCCAGGCATGTGCTAGGCACTGAGTGAGGGAATCTTTCTCCACCTATCTTGAGAGAAGAGTGGCATGCTCTCTAAGATGTGGCAGGTTCTTCTGCATTTCTCCTGCCCAGCCAGCAGCCACCTCATGTTTGTTCAGTGGTTCTTGAGCCAGCTGGTCCAGAGCAATACAAAACATGATGCAGTTCACATCATCTGTGTCGCTTTTCCAGTGGTACTGGGGGAAGAGTTTGCTCACAGACACCACCTTCTGTAACATTGCTTTCAAGGGTCACAGACATGGGATTAAATTAAACAAGAAGTTAAAATGAAGCTGACTTTCCATGTCCCTCCTTTCACCCTGCAGAGCGGTTGCATTACCAAGCTGGAAAACTTCATTCAAGAACATCTGAAAATTATCGGGGCTGTGGGGATCAGCATTGCTTGTGTGCAGGTAAAAGGACTGGGTGGAGTTTTGGGGGTGCTGGGCAGAAGTTAAAGGAACCCCTGAGCCAGGGAATGGAAAAAAAATCTGGTGCTGTATTGCCCTTCCCTGCCTGGCAAGGAGAAGTTGCCAGGTACTCCGGGGACCCGAGGATTCACCAGCTCCAAAGCAAAAGCCTTTCTGCCAGTGTGGTCTGTTCCCTGCAGGTGATGATGTGTATCCAGCAGGGCCGGGGGACAGTTCTGCCCCAGGGTCACGGGAAGGGCCATGCCGGCCATGGGGGCAGCTCGGTAGCCCGCGGGAGCCCTCGTGTGGCCATGTGCCCTCACTGCCTGCCCAGCCCGGGGGCCGCTCCACTGGACGGGCCTTCCTTCCCTGGGTCCTCAGGATTATCTTAAATCATCCAGGATTTCTCCCCCAGCTGTGTCATATTGAATAAGCGCCCTGTGGGTCTGCCATTATTTTGGAGAGGGTGATGAATAAAAGGGCAGGATATGGGTGCCCCCCGCTCCCATTTTAGAGGGGAGAGCACAGGATTTTTTTTTTCCTGATGCAGATGTGTCTATGAGTTCCTCATCTTCCCCTTTGTTCTGGAAAGCAGCCAAATTACACCCCAGGAAGCTACTGGTGGTTAATTACAAGGATTAGCACAGATTATGTTCTCTCCTGCTGCTCATTGCAAGCTGGAGTGTGGTATCCCCAGGCAGGAGCTGGCTGTCACTCCAGTGCGGGTCTAGACTGCTGGTTTGCAAGTGGCTGCCTCCAATGCCTCCATTCTCTTTTTTCATGTATTTCTTTCTTCTCTTTACACTTTGTAGATCTTTGGGATGATTTTCACCTGCTGCTTGTACAAGAGTTTAAAGTCAGAACCATATTAATAGCTGTGGGAACTCTGTTGCTCCTCTTCTGCCACTTCCCTTAGCACCTGCCAACCTGACCACTCTCCATCGCCACCACCAAAGTGTCTGTAACCTGAGGACTTGGCTCTATAATTAAATGCCTTTAGAACCATGCACCGCCTTACCTGCCCCTCTGGGGGAAAGTCATCCTCCTTGTTGTGTACAAGGCAGCTGGGAGCTCAGCGGGTCCTCTTCTGTGTCAAGAAACAAAAGAGCTGTGGGTCCTCTGCTAGAAGCTTTAGTGAAACAGTCCCTTCATATAACTACGAAGCAAGATTTATCCAAGGCCACTTCTCTTGAGGCTTTTCCTGAGCCAACATGAAGCTATCAGGATGCTGTACAAGAATCATGGTTTGCTTTCTGAGAAGTGGCTCAGCAGCACTGGGCATTGATACTGAGGACAGTTGATGTTTCTGCGCTGAGCTGGAGCCAGAGCTGAGCTTCTCATACATGGAAGATTTCTCTCCCTCCTCCCAAGAGTGCACCAACATCCTAACACAATTGTTTTCCACCTGAGAGGATGCCTGCCTGGCTGATTGGGGCAGGAACTACTTGTCCTGCTGACTGGGAGCACAACTTGGTGCGGCTGAAATCTGGTGGTGACTCTCATGTTGCCAAGATGTGAGTGCCTTAAGATTTCTCAGCACTTCCTCCTCTTCCTTGAAGCTTCCCCCAACACAGTGCCATTAGGAGCCACAAGAGGCCTTTTTCTTCTTACCAGTTCTGTTGCAAAGATGGACTACTTCTGTTCCAAAGATGGACTACTAATTCTGTCTGTTTTATTGAGTGGCTTCTAGCATGAGTGAGAACACTCTTCCTCTTACCTATCCCCTGCTGAGGTTTGGTGAAGAGCTGCTCTGTTTGTGGGGCTGGCATATCATTGCTACCCTTTGGCCTGTTCAGTTAGGGGAAATACCTTCTTCATCTGTTACCATACAGACAGAGAGGTGCCCTTGGCTTGATTTTTCTGATTAAAACATCCAGGCTTGCCCATCTCTTGGGCAGGAAATGAATATATACAAATGCTTTATCAGCCTCCAAAGAGCTCGTTAATCAGCTGAGGGTTTTCTGGCTTTATCTGGAAGCCCACTATATTGGTTACTGCTGAGAAGGTCAGGAGAGTCAGTTTGAACCAGCTGGCCCAGTATACTTGGTAAATTGGTAGTGTTGAGTTAACTGTTTGCTGCAGTGGAAGAGATTTTAATGAAATATTGTCTGTGCATTGGGATCCTATATACATAAAAGACACAGACATCACTGCTGCCATGGACTTGGTGCCAGCAGATTCTCAGCCTGAATTCATGGGATCTTGTGTGCCTCTCATCTGGTCTGCCTGTTACACTCATGAAGCAGCAAGGGCCATGGGATTTTGGTGTTTCTGAGCAGTGGAGACAGGCTCAGACTTCTATAAACAAATTTATTCCCTCTGTTGGGCTTTTAGCGAAGCTGGCTGAGCCCTGTCCCTGGCAGCAGACAGCCAACACAAGCAAAATCATCCAGACCACTAATGGGTCTTGCAGCATTGTGGGGTTTTTGGTTCACAGAGCAGAAATCTTGGACTGGCACTAAAGGGTGACATGCTAAAATTCAGAGCAGGTCAATCTGAAACTCCCTCATCATCAGCCCCAAGAAATAATCCTTGACTAATGCAGAAAGAGAGGTGGAGGAACTGAGGTGTATCCTTGGTTCCACAGCAGTAGGAAAGAGAGGAAAGAAATCTAAATTATTGTGTAATGATCTAAAGGAGAAATCTCTAAATTATTTCTTGTTTTATAGTAAAGTTCCTTAACAAGTATTGACTACTAACTAAGAGGAAAATATTGAGCATGTTGCTTGAAGCAATATTTCTAGTTTCTTAAGCATATCTTCATAGCTGCCTTTGCCCATTCCCTTCAAACACATTGTGCAGGGTTGGGAGAGGCCAGGAAGAACGAGATATGAACAGTAAGTTGGCTTTTGTACACTGAATTGTTTTATACTTTTTCTCTGTGTAACAATATTCATTGCTTTTGGATTTTTTTTAACCCAGTTTAAGTTGCTGGCCAATAGAAAAATAAAGCTTAAGGTTCTGTACTGACTCTGTGCAGTGAAATTGAACAGTTTCCATGTGCCAGGTGGGTTCTATGGATGGCTCAGATCCTGCTGCTGAGGTGCAAGCTTCTGGAGAAGAAGCCAGTCTGAGGGACCAGCCTGGGAAGGAAGCTGGGGTAGAATCTGCTCTGTGTCCCTGACCTTGCCAGCCTGGTTATGATGTGCTGCCATGGGATGCTGCAGGCTGCTCCCTGCGGCACCAGGGGCTGAAGCTGCAGAACCTCAGGGCACGAGGCATTGCAAATGAGCAGCCCCTTGTCGCAGACTGAGGTCTGAGGCAGGCGGGACAGGGCCTTTGCCATCAGGTAACTTCCAGATTCACCATGCTGGCCCAGCTGCTGCCTGTGGTTATCAGCCGGGTCTGCTTCAGCAGACCTCTTGAGGCTCTGAATTGGCTCAGGGCTCTGCTGTTTCCACTTCCCACAAAGACAGTGGAAATCTTTCCCCTTTTTCACCTTGGCTACAAGGACAAGGGGTACTGCAATGAGGCGGCCTGTTCCTACCACAGTGGGTAGCAGGGCATGTGTGGGTGATGGGTCCTGTGTGCAATTTGCTTAGGAATAAAAGGGGAAATGTGTCCACCTGGACACATTCCTGTGTAACCTGCTTTAGGTGACCCTGCCCTCCAGAGGGAGCTTAGGCTGGATGGTCCGAGAGGTCCCTTCCAGCGCTAACAATTCAGTGACTGAGTGTTTGCCCTGTGCGCTGTAGAGTACCTTGTGTCCCCTTGCACCACGGACGTGTCAAGAAGAGGGAGCAGGCGTGTGCCCTCCGTTGCTGCCGTTTGGGATTTAGGGTTGGGAGCGCCCCGTGCGGGGTCCCGGCCGTGCCGGTGTCCGGGCCGCGGGTGTGGGGCGCGGCCGCGCGGTGGCGCTCGCGGCTCGGCACCGCCTCCGGCCCCAGGGCCGCGCCGCCGGCAGAGCAGAGAGAGGGACACTCCTGGCAGCCCCACCGCCAACCTGCCCGATTCTCATGCCTACAGCAAGGCACCGGCATCGCCAGACTGAGGCGGACAGCCTGACCTGCCCAGCACTCGGCTGGGAGCAGGGATTTCTGCCCAAAACACCCACAAGTGTGTTTGCCTGTGCACAGGAGGGCAGACCTGGGCGCCTCAGGAGTGCCGAGGTGAGCCAGTGCCCCCGCTGCGGTACTGCTGTGGGGAGGGAGCTGCATTCCTGGGATGTGTTGGGTAAGACTGAAAAGTGCTCATCTCCATTTATAAGACCTTGTCCAAGCCCTGTTTTCAGGAGAGATGAGTTGAATAAGGGAGGGCTTGTCCTGGAGGGCTGTTGGCCGAAGTGGGGCTGGAGGAGATGACAGGCTGGTTCCTGCCTGCAGAATAGCAGTGGAGGCACAGAAGGTGACATGGATGGCTCTGTGCTATGTCCAAACAGTTCTGCTGCACAGAGATAAATGTCCACAGCATTCTCCCTCGTGCTTCATCCTGTTCCCCTGTGTCCTTAGGGATGCAGTGTGGCCACAGTCACCCTTTGCCACCCCCAAAGCGAAATTAGCACCCCTTCTACTGTCACAGGGAAGTGTCTGTGAAGGCTGTGTTTAAGCATGAAGCAGTTGCTTGAAAGGGATTTCTCTTTTTGTTTGAAATGTTGCCTAAAATCGGCTCTTAAAGAAACCTCTAAGATTCAATTTGTGAGTTTTAGCAGGCAGGCATTGTCTTATTACAACACTCTGCATGATTACAGCAGGCTGGGTTCTGCAGTGTCTGTGATCAGGCTGCAATTACTATCTCGCAGCATCCCCGCGGGCCCGCAGCCTCAGGTCTCATGCCTGCTGCCACCTCTCTCGAGGTAGGAGCACAGGCTTCTCCCCTTTGGAGATTTGGGTTGTGCTAATTGCCCGTTTCAGCAGTTAGCTCAGCCGGGGGTCTTCTCTCCTGGGGGGTCCGAGTGGTCAGTACAATTTGCTCAGGAATAAAAGGGAAAACAGATGTAGTAGAAAATAATTTCTCTGAGAGTCCAGCTGTGGGCAGTCACCCTGTTCCTGCAGCTTCAAAGAAGACACAAGTATTTTATGCTCCCCTGCAGGGCTGCTTCTAACCCCAAACCAGTTCACAGACCTGCCTTTTCTTCTCCTGCCATTTAATCAAGAGGAATTTTCCCTGCAGGGGGACCTTGGTGCCCTTTCTTTCCCCATTTTTGAAGCCTCCCTTCCTAGTGGTTGTAATGTCCTTGTTTTCCTGATGGGCTGGGACTGAGCTGTAGTGGTGGAGACAAAAAGTCAAGGCTCAGGCAGTGATACCCTTCTCCCTGTCGAGACAGGACAAATACAGCCTGTTTTGGAACTGGCAGAGGGGAATGCTCTCTCCTTTCCTGCCTTAAAACCTCCCCAGGTTTCCATGTGTACATGGGAGAAGATGTGGGGTGCTCTGTGCTGCTCCTTGTCACACACAGCATGGATGTGTGAGTAGGGACTCCCAGCTTCTCTCGGTTCAGCCGATTTTGCTGGGGAGGGCTCTGTGCTCTGTTAAAGAGCAGTTCCTCGGGCTGCCGCCCCTGTGCCTGTGTCTCCACCGGAGCCGGTCCTGCAGGAGGAGCACGTCTACCTGTCCCTGCTGATCGCCAAGGTCTGGTCAGGAGGGAAGGTACTGGTGGCACCATCCAGCTGGCCAAGGAGGCAACAGGGAGCAGGTTCACGTGGTGCCTTCAAAAATTATATCCTCAATGCCTTCAAATGAGCTATAGTTACATGCACAGCAGGGATGCTGATGCCCACCAAATGCATTCAGAGACTCATTCCAGCACAGCAGACCGTCAGACATGCTGGGGTTTCAAAGTCCTCTTACTCTCTGAAAAGGAGGCTGCTCCTTCTGCGTTCCCAGCTGCCTTGCATTAACAGAAAGGATACTACATGTGCTGAGGCCATCAGGAACATGTGAGAGCCCAGTGCCCTGGCAGGGCCTGATGCTGCCAGCAGCTGCTGTCTCCCCACACTGGGAGAGTAAAAGCCAGCCCTGGCCCCTTGCAGTCCCAGATGTGACTTTGATGGCTGCAGCATGTGTCCCTGGCTGCCATGGGGGAAACATGAGGGTTGCTTTGAGCCCCTTGCACTCCTCTGTGGTTGGAGGCCAACCCAAACCAAGCACTGACTCCGGGGTGCAGAGGTGCGGGGTGACGCTTTACAGCTGTGACCGTATGTGTGTGTAGGTACATCTACATATCTCCTGCCGTGCTGGAGGGTTTCCACTGCCTGCAGGAACTTATACAGGTGAGGTTTATATTTCTTATTCTGCTCTAAAATGCTTGAACCCCTTTACTCCAGGAATCTGCCACCATAGAAATGTGTTCAGTTCTTCGAGAGTCATGGTTTCCTTCTCCCTTCTCTCTGGTTCCTGGAAGAGCTGCCTATTTAATCAGCTGTTGTTTTACACACTTTGATTTCTTGCTGCCGCTTTTGGGATGCAGCATTAAACAGTGATGGCCTGAGATGTGAGGCACCAGGCTCAGGTTTTGGGACTCTAACTGCTATCTCCATTCCTGGAAGGTGGCAGCTCAGTCCCCCCTTATAGTCCAGACTGAAATAAGAGCTAATGTCACTACAAAGTGACATCTGAAGGCATGTCCCTCCATGCCCAGCTCTTATGGCTCCTGTCTTGCATGTTATTCCCTGTTATATGCTGAGCATTGTCAGGTGCTATTTTATATTTACCTAAATTAGATCTTGTCCCATTTAAACATGCCTGACTGAGATATCCAGGCTCATTCACATTTTGTCCTTTCTTGCATTTTCCATCCCACTTCCATCATCCTTCCACAAACATGATCAATGTTATAATTTATTTTCTTCTCCTCCTTTCTCCCTCTCCCACCACCCTTGTCCAAGACTTTAATGAAAGTTTTTAATAGCAGTCAGGTAAAGACTGACCTGCTCTTTCCTCTGCTGAATGCCTCGTGCTCAGCGGATGGGCTCATGAATGATTCAGTTGTTTGGGCTCTAGCTGGCAGCTGTGACAGGATTACTCAAAAGAAACATTTTAGAGGTTTGTCCACACTTCTGAATTGAACAATCCTGAACTCTAGAACAGGGAGTGGAGCGGCAAAGAAGGTTGCATATATATTAAATATGTTTTTCAAATGTATTTTGCAGTTACCTTTCCATAGGTAATGTCATTGGATGGGGTTATTAAAATCACAGTTCCAACAAATCTGGGCTCTTGGCCCCCTTTACACCAAAAAACTGGCTCTGCCTTCTGGGATTGAACTGAATTTAAACAAACGTGGGTGAGAAGAGGCAGCATTTCACAAGCAGTGCAGTGGGTTGGTGGGGATGTGGTTGAGGTGCTGACTGGAATACAGGAGCTTGGTGTTGTGTCCCCAGTTTGCCTGGGGGTTTGAGGATACATCTTGGGTTTTTGACAGAGCTCATGCTCCCTTTAGTGAAGTGGCCCCTGGTGAAGCGACCAGCTATTCAGATGTTGTTGGTGCTGGTGCTGGCTGGAGTGGAGGAGCAGACAGCACTGCAGGAGAATTCCATCCTGCACCTGCCTGAGCGAGGGCTGAGCTCCTTTGCACCTGCGAGCCCCCTGCTAAGCACAGCAAACAAATTCCTATTAGTGTTTCCTTTTCCTTGCCCTCTTAGATTGAAAACTTCCTTTTAGTGTCTGTTCAAGCTGTGCCAAGCTCCGTGGAGCCCCAGTCACAGCTGCATCACTTCAGTACTGCTTGTAACAATAAAAATATTGCTCCAAAGGAGTTATGACCCTACAAAAACTGCTGAAGTCTGGTGGCACTCCTCTTCTGAAACCAGCAATGGGAAATGCACATCATCGGTGTCAAACTGCAGCTTCTGGTTTAGAATCAATTATATTTTTCTAGTTTTGCATAGCCTGGAGCTTTGAGTAAACTTGATTCTGTTCTTGCAGGCAGAGGTTTCTGGACTGTGGATGCAGATAACTTCCACTCTTCACTGCTGGAGAGATGCTCTTGTTTCACTGCTTTAGGATTCAGAGTCCTTCCTGGAGTTAGGGTCCAAAGACACTTGTCTTCCAGGGGAGGACCATGTGCTGCCAGCCTGTGGGTTAAGTGGAAGCAGTAACTAGGCTGGAGCAGAGAGGGAATTCAGGATCTGGGGAGAGGGAGGTAGTTTGGGGTAACAAGTTCACCTTTCTGGCCCAGTTTTTAATACAACTTTTCCCCAGGAAAGGGTCCTGGAGGGAGAAGGCAGCAAGCTACAGCTCCCTCAGGCACTCCCACCTGCCCTGTGCACAGACCCTGCAGGTGGGGGCAGCCCAGCTGACATACCTGCTGGGCAGGGGTCAGAATCAACAGGTTGTAATTAAGGCAATTATGCTTTAAATTAAGGCATAATTGAACTAATGGCTTTTTTTCCAGACAACATCCTGGATAACCTATGAGCTGGATTCTGAGTTTCCTTTTGAGGTTTGTAGGAGGCAAATGTTCACCCCTTGTTTCCTCCAGCTAATTAATCCTGTCCCCAGTCCCTATAGAGGTGGTGGAAAGCGCCCCTGGTTGCTCTAAATTAAGCTGATTGGTACATCAGGGTTATTTGAAGGCTTGAAGCTGCTCTCAAGTGACTCTTTGCAGGGCTGGGTCTTCCCTTCTGCTCTTTGAGTCCAGGATGGGGGCTCTGGCACCATCACCAACAGCATGTGGTGGGAGATGGACAACCACCATCCTTCCCAGCCCCTGGGGTCCTACCCACTGGGCCAGCCTGCAGGATGAGGTCCATGCTGGCAGGGCTGGGAAGCCCAGCTGGCAGGCTTAATTTGGGGCTGCTCTTTGCTGCACTGATAAAGCTAAGGCTGAGAAATCACCTGCAAGTGAGTATAAATCAGTTTTAGACCTGGTGCTCCCATCTCTGAATTCTTTGTGGTGGCCCTGAGCTTGGTGGGAATGCTTCTCCCCACTGGTCAGCTGGCAGCAGCCGCCCTCTCTCCTAAGCTCCCTTTTTACCAGTTGCAGTGGCAGCTCTCTGGTGTCCCTCTGGATGGCTTCTGCCTGAGGCTGGGGGATGAGCAGCAGAGCCAGGATCAGGCATGTGGCACCTGGCCCAGCACCCTATTCCTGTGCTACCCTATCCCTGTTAGTTGCTGAGGTAGCCAACAGCCACGCTCTCCTGCCCTCACAGGCAGCTCGCAAAAGCGTCTCAGCTCTTTCTAGCCATTCAGCCCCAGTCATCCGGCGGGATTAAATCCAGCCTGTATTACATCTGCCTAAAAGTTTCCTGGGGGCATGGGGCTCAGCTTCTCCCTGGAGTAGCATCTCACGTTGCCTCTGTAACTCAGGTACCAACATGACTTTAATACAACTTTTTAAAGTATGCATTTGTATCTGGTAAGCCCTTGAGTACAGGAGAGTCCCTTTTATATTGAAATTCAGGCTCCTCAATAACGTTTTATTATGAGGATTGCTATTTTTGGAATTGCTGTTACTCTGTTATGAGCAAGGCACCTAACATCCTTCAATATGAAATCATTAAGGGCACAGCAGAGTTCATTACAGGGGCATTTCTCTGGATTAAGAACAAATCAATACCACACACTAATATCTCAGCCAGCTACCTGGCTTTGGTTGCAAATAGCACATCCAGAGGCAGATGCTCTTCTTTTGGCCTCTTGTGCTGTTCTTCCAGTATCTTATTTACTGTTTTTCCCCAAGCTGTTGTGATGGATTTATGAGCAGACAAAATCCAAAGGTTGTTTTTCCTTGAGCTACCTGAATATTGTAGCTTTTAAAATAAAGAAGAAAGAAATAACCAGCTTAAGTTTGTGATATTGCACTAACCTCATACACAATATGACTTCCCTGCTTCTGCCTGCAGCAGTCGGCTGAGGGAGCTGGGGGTGTTTAGCCTGGAGAAGAGAAGGTTTGGGTCCAATTTGTGTTGCTCTCTACAGCTCCTTGAAAGGAGGTTGTAGCCAGGTGGGGATCAGTCTCTTCTCCCAGGCAACTAGTGATAGGATGAGAGGACATATCCTCAAGCCGTGCCAGGGGAGGCTCAGGTTGGATATTAGGAGGAATTTCTTCACAGGTGGGTTGCCTGGGGAGATGGTGCAGTCAGCATCCCTGGCTGTGTTTAAGGAAAGACTGGACATGGTACTTGGTGCCATGGTGTAGTTGACATCGTGGTATCCAATCAGAGGTTGGATCTGATGATCTCAGAGGTCTTTTCCAACCTAATTGATTCTGTGAACCCCTCTGGAAGTGGATATGTGAAAGGAAGTGAAGGTCTGAAGCTCTTTCTGGCTATGTTTAGCTGATCACACTCAAAGTTTAGAGTAAGTTTGAGATGTTTTGAATTGGGAATATGCCTGAGGGAGGTGGGATAGGAGGAAAAAATGATGATAAGAAGTCTCCAATAGAAGGAAGAGCTCTGATGTCCAAGTATTCCCTGTAGGAGTCACGTTCTTTTGTGGAAATCTGCCCTGAGCTGAGATGTGGAAGCTGTAGGAGTTTGTTGGCCTGCTGGCATTGGCTTCTGGCAAGGAGTGTGTTTAAACTGCTGTGGTGGTAGGTCTGGGGCAGTTTAGCCCCAGCCTTCACAAAGGACCTTCACTCAGACAGCGCATGACCACCTGGATGCTGGGTGGAGGATCAAGCTTTGTTCTGGGCAATGCAGATCCATGTCCTGGACCTGACCCTGAGAAAGTTTGCCCATCCAAGGTTTGAGACCATGGGTTTAACTGTGTGGGTGCCAGGCTGTCAGGAACTACCAGTTGCTCTGGCTGTTGCTTAGACATGAAGAACCATGTCTGAAAATGTCTCTGGTGTAGCTGAAATGGGAGTTTCTCTGTGGTTCTGCTCCCAGCTCCTGCAGCACGCATTGTCCATTTGGTTCAGTAGCAGCTCGGGTCACTGACATAAAAGCTGCTGAAGCCAATGATATTTGTTTCTCTGTATTTATTAGAAGCAATTATTCATCAGTGGAATTTAATTATTACTTTTTTACTTTTTAAAATGTTGCTTAATAGAGGAAAGCAGCCATTTGTTTATGCTGCATTTAATGCTCAGTGGATCCAAAGAGGATTTTCTTCAAGCTGTTTTGACAATAATATTAAAAAAAAAATCTAGTTGCAGAAGCATGGAGCTGCAGGCCATCTCTGTAATGATCTGAAGCACTCAAGCCCTTATTAACTTAATGCTTTCATTTACTAGCTCGTTCCTGGAGGAAGACCTCCTAGTCAAACTGCTATTGCTTCTTTAAAAAACTGAAGTTAGTAATTGCTTCAGCTGCACATCTCATTACAGGGAAAGGCCTACAGCCAAGAGCAGCACTCATCTGATTTTTGTTTTCAAATTTTCAGGGGGTAATTTCAGAAAAAAACTCTTGTTATACCTCCAGCCCAAGTATTAGCTATTGCATTGCTACATATGAATTTATAAAGTCAACTATAGAAGTTCTGCATTTCCACTTTCTTTGGAAATGAGGGCCTGGCTGTATTGCTTAGTTATGGTATTGATGAAGAGCTGGGCAGAGCCAGTCAGCTGGTGGCTGATCAGTGTTGGGAGGAGCACATTGGTTTCATCAATGCAGCCTTTAACCCTGAGTGGTTGGCACTGCCTTAATTACCATTTACCCCTTGTTCCATAAAGTGGATGCTTCTCCCTTCTCTCTCCTCTCACTGCCTGGGAAGGAGCACATTTTCACACACACTGCTGTAGGGGAGACTTCATTAAAAAGAAAAAAAAAAGGAGGGGAAGCACTTCAGGGCAGCTTTCAGTAAATAGCTGGAGATAATTGGACTTTAGCTGTGTTCTTGTACCTTCTGGATTGCTGGGGACAGTGATGCTGCCAATCTCTGAATTGCTGCAAAAGCTCAGGGCAGCAGCTTTCCATCAGCAGTTCCCACACTGGTCTCTGCTTAGTGTCAAATACTGCTTTTTTTAATCTAGTTAAAAATATTCCATTAGGATTTGAGGTTGTATTATAGCGGTCGTTGATAAGAGGGAAGCAGGAATACACCAGGGGTTTGGTGATATTAGGCTCTCCTTGTTGCCCATCTCTGATGGTTTCTGAAGAGTGGGGTGAGGTGCCATCTCAGAGGTACAGGCAGGGAAACAGAGGTACCACACTGGTTGCCCAAGGTTCCCATTAACAAGACAATTTGTTCTTGTCAGGGCCTGTCCCTAAATGGACACTGTGAAGTGAAGCCTTTTTCTGTCTTTAAAAGACATAAGCAATGATGTTACACAGAGACTGGGCAAAGGGAGTCTCCACTCCTGATGGGACCAGCCTGAAGAATGCAAAGAGAAGGTGGAAAGGGATGGACCCAAAGTATACCAGCACTCCAGGAAAGATTCCCATTGAGCTTCATGCACTTGGATCGGGTCTCTGGAGAAATGTTGGCAAGAACAGTGACATTTAGGTTAATCTTTGAGGAAATTCAAAGCTAGAACACTAGAAAATGTTGGAAGCAGCAGCTCAGGAAAGGTCAGCATCTAAAAGTAGGTGCTGAGCACAGCTGTCCTGTGCTCCCACTGAATCACACCACTGATTTTATTTAATGTTTTTTAGAAGTAGTTCTTTTCTTGGAGTGCTCCAAGTGGACCTGATTTTATAAGAAGAAGGTCTGCTTCCTAAACAGTGAGTATTCAGTATTCTTTCTTGCTAACTGTAAATCCAGCCCATGGGGTAGGGTGGGGGCTAATTCAAAATCATCAGTGCCTACAAAATGGCTTGACCACAGCCTTTGCCACTTGCTTTGAAGTTTGCTGTTAGCTGCAGGGTTCTTGTGCTCCCAACGTCTATGGGCTTTTCAGCTTTTTGTCTGCTATTCCACGCCTTTCTTTGATCACTGGTTGTTCAGCTCCTAAAAAGCAGGAAATAATGAACCCATTTTATTAAAACATTTCAATTGTATTTTTGAGGGATAAATGAAGGGCTTTCCTGCATGAATTTTCTAGCTTGGCTGTTACAAGGCAAAATGCTCAACACAGGAGGAGATGTATCCTGGAGGAAATTGTGGGGAAACTTGTGTGCTGCTTGGGAGCTTGATGGCTTCACTCCAGCTATATGTGACCTACAGCATAAGACAAGATGTAGCTCACCTAAATGGGTGAACTGCCAGAGTCTGTGATGTGCTTTTGTGAGGAGAAATTAGATCAGGGATGCAAACCCTAATGCTTTCTGCACCTCTTGGCTTTACATTCCCTATATGTTTCTGAAAGGGAATATGAAGGATAAAGCAATGAAGGTTTAAATGAGAACCACTCCCATGTAAATATTGTGCTGCTTCCAAGCGCCAGCCCGAAAGTGAAGCCTTGCAGCTCCCCCTGGGTGGCAGGACTCACTGAAGCCAAAGATAACTTCATACCTTTTGTTTACTTTTATGGCCTTATGTGCTAGAAGTGCACATGGTTGAGGTTTGCAGCAAGATCTGAAAGCTCTTTGAGTATCTAAGGCTTGGGCACCTCAAACAGCTTTTCTTAGCAGAACTTAGCAAAATGAATTAATCCTGGACACCCGAGTGGTGTAAGGCACCACATGCCACCAGGCCATTTTAAGTCACATTGAAGTCAATGAAAAGACTCCCACAGACTTCAGTGGGCAACACATCAAACCATCCAGCAAAGTCTCAGCCACGTGCTTCATGCCCTTGGTTTTCAAACATCTCTATTGTGCTGTCCCTCTTGAGCAATTAAAAAATGCTTTCTCACTGGATGGAGGGACTGAATAAAAATGGGATCTGAAAAGAGAGCCACAATGTAAACCTGGTGCAACGTGCAGAAAGGGGAAAGCAAATCTGTGTTCATAATCTGGACAGTCAGAGCTAGGTGGAAACAACATTATTTTGGAGATATCAACTCCAATTCGGTCTTACTACCGAGAAGTTTCGGTAATAGGAAAATCTTACTGGCTAATTGAGCTCAAATGGATTACATGGGTCTGCTCTGAGAGGGGGTGAAGTAGAAATGCTATTTTCTTACTATGGTCAGTACTGAACTTAGAAACAATTTGGAATTAAACTGCTTTTAGGGGAAAATAGGCCTCTAAATAGCTTTTGGTGGTGGTGGCTTTGCTGTTTTTTTGTTGTTTTTTTTTTTTTTAGAAGGGTGAGGATTGATTTTTCCTGTAGGGCCCTTTGCAGGGAAAGAGGTAGCTCATGTTCTAGATCCTCATAGTTTATTACCAGTGAAATGTAGTTGTGTAGCCACAGGGCTAGTTGGGCATCTCGATTGAAACACACAGCTATGGGGGTTTGTGCGCTGGTTTTAATCAGGATTTTCAGAGTTTTCCTATTTCTTCGCGTAGACAAGAAGTGTAGACAAAAAGTGTAGACAAGAAGTCAGACTTTAATATCCAGTTCCAGGTTGCATTTAGGGAAAAGTCATGGGAAGAACAAAAACCCAACATACATTTCTCAGTAAATCACCCTGGGGTGAGAACCTCACAAAAGGTGGTTTTTCAGAGCAAAATTCCTTTTGAAATGTAAGGCCTGAGGCTCATTACAGAGAGGCACAAAAGCACTTCCTTCCTGCAGACAGACTCAGAGTTATGATCAAGAGGGTTTTTTTTTGTTTAACATTGTCATTTCAAGAATCGTAAAGCTTTCCAAGCACACACGTAGCCTGGTGCTGATGCTTCAGGTAGAAGCAAAATGCTGAACTCCAGAAGCAGATTCCTCTGTACTTTCATGACCTCAACTCCCACCATGTGTGTCTCAGGAACTACTTTATTATTTCGCTACAACTGTGGTGTGTGAAGAGAGGCTGCGGCCTGGGTGAGGGGGGGATGTCTTTTGTTACGCTTCCAGTTGTGACTGCTTGCTTTTCCAATACCAGATGTGCTGGATTTGCTGGGGTAGAGTTAACTCTCTTCACAGTGGCTGATATGGGGGTGTTTTGGATTTGTGCTGAACACAGGATAGATAATATAGAGCTGTTTTTGTTATTGGTGAGCAGGACTTACACAGAGCCAAGGCCTTTTCTGCTTCTCGTACTGCCACACTGGCAGGGGGGCTGGGAATGTGTGGGATGTTGGGAGAAGACACAGCCAGGACAGGTGACCCAAACTGACCAAAGGGATATTCCAGACCACAGGACATTATGCTCAGCATGTAAAGTTGGGGGAAGAATGAGGAAAGGGGGGCATTTGGAGTTAAGCTGTTTGTCTTCCCAAGTAACTGTTAACACATGATGGGGCCCTGCTCTCCTGGAGATGGCTGAACACCTGCCTGCTCATGGGAAGCAGTGAACCCTGTTTTGTTTTGCTTGTGTGCATGGCTTTTGCTTTCCCTATTAAACTAAACTCAACCCAGGAGTTTTCTGGTTTCTACCCTTCTGATTCTCTCCCCGATCCCGCTGGCGGGGAGTGAGCGGCTGTGTGGGACTGAGGTGCTGCCTGGGGTTAAACCACAATGCCAGATTAGTGGGAGCCCTGCAACAGTCTTTCAAAACAGACTTGAAAAATTTCTGAAATGTTTTATATGTGTAGTGAATAAATGACTGCAGAGGAGTGGTGGGATTTTTGTATTTTTCAGGAATCTTCCAATTGACAGAATATTGCATGTAATTAAGGACTACATATTCAGTACCATTTATCTTTTTTTGCCATTTCTGCCTATCTGTTGATTCTGTTAAGGGCTCCTTTTCCAGGTTCAGGGAAAACTGAGGCTTTTTTCCTTTTCTTCTGTGTATATGCATGTGTCTTTTACATTGCCTTGAAAAAGTACCGTTGTTGTGAGTATATTTAATGGCTCTTTCCAAAGAGATCTGGCAGGTTAGAAAGCAGATCCAATACTCTTATGTTATTAACTGCTGCAGAAGGTAGCACAGGAGAAATGACAGCAAATAGGGAATTCCTTTCCTAGTTACCAATGAGCAAGGGTGAAAGTTGGGATTTATAGAAATCCATTGAAAATTTTACTGTCTGCTTCTGCAACAGGACTTAAACTGTGCTTCTGATCTTAGCCCTCTGAAGGACAAAACCCATGGAACAACCTTTCACATGAACATGATAAACTATTTGCTTTGCCACATTACAGAAATGTGGTTTTTTTGGGTCAATAATGCATTTGCAAACTCTTGAGGAAAAGTTGTCATGCATACAACATAGGGTGTCAAGTGCTGCATGAGCTAATATTAATGCCTGCTGTCCCACAGTCTTGCTACTCAGGTGTTTTTGCTGCTCCTTGTGTAACATCTGTCATTGACTTCTACTACATCATTTTCGAGAACAGTAATGAGAGCAACCAAGGTGGTTTTTCTTTTTCCTTAGTACTTTTGAGTGAGGCCTGCTGTGTTTCTGCAATTTGCATTTTCGTTATAAGTATTTAAGAGCCATAACTTTTCACATCAGACAACTTGGCATGCGCTTTGAAAAGAAACATGTTATTCTAAAGCAGAAAACTAGATTAGAAATTTGCTTTTGCAGATAGAAACCCAAGTCCTGTCAGCTCGTCTAATCCAGTTCCTTGGCAGTGATGCAGGACAGCTTTCTGCACGGCATCCTGCACGGCTGCCTCTGCCAGACGTACCCGTCTGGGCTGCTGCGCTTTCCAGTGCAGCTCACGGAGTGATCGCGGGCCCGGGCGATTGATCTGTGAACGAGCTGGCACGTCTCACCCTCTAACGCTTTTCCACTGTAGCATGGAAAAGCGTCCTACACGAGTTCAGCTTGGAAAGGTCACCCTCTATTTCACAGTGTCCCTTTTAAAAAAATAGCCTGAAAGAGGACTGAAGGGTTTTTGGTTTGTTTTCTTTTGTTTTTTAAAGTGCACTTAGCTGGCTAGCACAGCCGGCATGCAGAACATAAGCTACCCAACCAAGTATGAAACAAATGCTAAAATTAATTGCTTAATTCTCTCTGCATTAGGATAAAGCATTTGGTTTTAAAATGTCTTCAGTGAAGAACTGCTGAATATGGGAAACATCTACTGTTGCCTTGTAGTAAATTGAAAAGCAAGTTCGAGTATAAAGATTAGTGGGATGAGAGCCCAAGGCAAGCAGTCCTGCCACTTGTTTTGTGAGACAATCTAGTTTGTGCATACAAGTTTGACCCAGTAAACACCTTAAATAATTACCATTTCTGGAAAGCCACGTTTTGTTCAACTCCTTTGTAGTTCTTCAACTATGGAAAAGAATCCAGAGAGACACTTCTTACCCTGCAGCCAATTGGTGAGTGCCAAAAGTTTAGCTGCACCAAGGAGTAACAGGCTGCAAGCTGAGGGATTGTCACCTTTCCCAGCCCATTCTCTACAAGGCTGCTGTAACACCTGAGCTAATGCTGCATTTGCACAGAATCCTGAGGGTGCAGATGTGTACCAAAGGGCCTCCTTCACTTGCAGGTAAGGTGTGTGTGTGTGTGTGTCTGTGCACACATCACCCAGAACATTGCATCCTCTGCATGTCAGAGGACTGAGTGAAACGTGGTCCAATTTACAAGCTGACAGTGCAACAGGAAAGCGAAACCCTTCGGCAGGGTGAGTGCCTGTCTCAGGGCAGGTTACTTTCTCAAACCCTGCAGGTTCAGTTGGCCTCTCCCTGTTTCATGCCACCAGGAGGGCGCAGAGCTCTCTGTTTGGCCAGGCAGTGCCGCACCACACGCGCAGAACAACGTGAAGTCAGTGAAATGACTAACGAGTGGAAAGCCTGCGTATGTACCAGCCACAGAGGGGTGCAGGTGCTTGGCAGGATCAGGACTTTGATCCTGTTCACACCAGCATGCGTAAATTCTCACATCCAGTGCTTTCCATGGGAACACTCACACGTTTTACCTCAGCAAAGGCACTGCACCATCTGATTCACTGGTTTTTAAGATACAGCAGCCCCAGTGTTTTGTAAGGATTGGGGTAGAGACTGTAAGTTGACTTCAAATGCGGTGGAAAGTGTACTCTGCTGGCTCCAGCAGCTTTCCAGAGTAATGCTTCATTCTTACCAAACAAGCTCACCCACTTCCGTGTCACTGGAACCTGAGTTCAGTCCCACATTTCTAACCCTTGCCTGCCTAGTGCAGGACACTGACCTGGGTCCTTAGCAGTATCCCTCACCTCAAAGAAACCAACACGACCAAAGAGCAAGGTCCATTGAAGTGTATGCTTAACTTTATCCAGAAACTCTATGAAGGCTACAAGGAATGACCTCCTTTATTTCAACATTGTAATGGAACATAATAACTTTTCTACATGAACAAACATTTATTTTTACTGGCAGAAGCATCTAAAAGTTCACAAAACAGCTCCAAACACAGATTTAAAAAGAAGCATCCAAACTTTTAATCTCCAAATCTTGGTTAAGTGGACTTCATCTTTCCTTTGTTTCCTTGAAAGTCGGTAAGTGGCTTGGGGCAGTATTTTATCCAGAAGATAAACATCTCTAGATGGTTGCACTACAGTTGGCTTTCATCCTTTACTGCCTGAAGTCCAGTTTCAAGTTTAGAATTAGAGACACCGTTCCACATGGCTTGCAGCATAGTACTTTTTCTGTCTTATTTCTCCAGGGGTGCATAATTCAAAAGCTTCTCAATCAGATCCACATGGGCAAGGAGCATTCTGCGGCAGCAGTATCTCTTCAAACCAAGGGCATCCAGGGCATCTCTATCAATGAACAACAATTAAAAAAAAGAATGGAAGAAGTGAGTCAGAACCACTTGTGTTTCCTAAGCAACGCACTGATTACTTTGAGCTCGGCCATAAAGGAAAATTCGTTTGCAGTTCAAAGTAAGACACAGAAATTCAGCATGTGCGGTTAATGTTCTTTTCCATTTACTGTCGACAGAGTGTTTGCCTGTTCTGGCCTGCCACAGCACATGACCTGCTGCCAAAGATGGTGTCCACCAATTGAACTTTCAGAGGGCACTGTGACAACCTGTTTCTGTAAACTGATCACAATACTTGCCTATTTCACAAGATAAATTTGTAATCTAGGCCACGCTAAAAAGGTGAGATACACAGAAACTAAAATAACTCAAAATGCAAACTCCCCCACACAGGGATGTTAATTCTGAGAAAGGCTAAAATCCTTTCCCGTTCCCATAAGGCTGCATTCAGTTACACAACCTGCTCCCCACAAATAAGTATGTGCTGGCTGATCAACAAAAAGCCTGTGTTTTACAGGCTTTCCACTTAATTCCTTCTGAGTGACTGCTCCAGATTCTTATCATTGGGTAGAGGATGTATGAGTCATCCTAGCCTGAACCACTGCATGTGTGTTCCATGGCTATCACTATCAGACCTCTTAAAGATAATTGACACTGCCCAAGCTCTTTGAACTCCAACCTATTAATACATAAAGCCAGTCTGGTACCACTTCAGAATTTGACATTCTTGACATACAATTGATATGATGCGGTGCAATAACAAAGCATTTGCTTAAAACAAATGTAATTTCCCGAAACCTGTAATTCTCCTGTACAAAGAAGCTGATGGATACTTTTTCTAAAATATAAATGGCTGAAAGGAAGCCTCTGGATAAGCTAGAAAAAGGTTGTCTGGCCTTAAGCAGTACAGTCTTAACTGCAGGAGTCAAACTGCAGCAACTTCTCTGGTATCAGTTAGTCCCTGCTGATGGTGTGACTATCCACAGTTCTTCAAGGGCTTAAATAGCAGGGCTGTTCCTTTTACGACCAGAACCTGCAAAAGTTGTTTAAAAGAAGTATATGAACGCTGTGGGTTTTTTCAAAAGAATGCTTATAAATAACATCACATGATATCTAAACTTTCCAAAACACTTGAGAACGAAAGCATCTGATATCTGTTGATGTGTAAGTTTTAAGAGCTGTCTGGAAAGTTCTGAATTTCTAAATGCAGTTAATAGAGATGCAAAATACCAACATTAATCAGAATTCCAGAAGTCATATTCTACATTTTAACCAAGACAACTTTAGCTGTATTTCCCTTTTCTTCCAGCTTCTGAAGACTTGTGAAAAAAGAGCACTTTTAAGGGACAAACAGGAAGGTATGGGTGTCTTTTTTAACTACTAATTCGTTAGACAATTTTTTCCATTCATTTCTTAAGCCACCATTGATTCCAATACTGCACTGGAAGATTTTAACTGTTTGATATCTGTAAATGCTGCTTCTTACAATACCCTAACTGTATCAGTTTGAACAAGTGCCACAGAATCACACCAGTGACCACAGCAATTGTTTTTAAGTGAGCATTTGTCAATGACAATATACAACTTCCTGTCCTATACAAAAGCAGAGAAATAATGAAGACAGGGAAAATATTAAAATGCAATGCCTGGACAATAAATCAGAAGCACTATCAGAATAGCTCTGATAAGTTTCAGTATTAGTGAAAAATGATTAGGACCCTGATCTATTGTAATGTTTTTAACTCCTTAAATGAAAGAATAAAAAATCTGTAGGAACTTTACAGATAACTTTCATTTAGCAGCTGCAAAATTCTACTCTGCTATATTTGACAAGTTCTGAGATGTAAATGCTCTCTAAAAAGGCCGTTCACAGAAGTAATGAGATTTAGGAAAAGTACCAAAAGATTTTCAGTGGACAGTTTTTAATGGAGCTGATAAATGGTGGGGGGACAGGATATCCTTTCCCTGCAAACTGCACATCAAAGAATGAGCACAGCAAAAAACAACAAGCTTTCCTTGACAAAATAGTATCCTATACCACAGGAATGTTTTCAGTTTTACTTTAGAGAAAAGGCAGTGCATATTGCTGATACATATTCTTCCAGTAGTTTTTTAAATGGACTTACCTGGATGAACTATTAGGATCAGTAACCATTTGAATGCAAAGCAAATACTACTTTCTTTCTACTTAACAGTTTCAACATAATTTCTAACTTTACTTTCAGTCCTTTGAATAGCAAAACATCCATGGATTTTTTTTTCTTCATAGTTAAACTTGATGACAATGTAAGTATTTCTCAAGTTTCCTTCTCACAGCTTTTGAGGTAGTATGACCATAGTTAGACCCTCCTTGAACTATTAACAGACAACTCTGGCTACACAAAGCACGCACGGACTTCTTAAAACAGAAACCTTAGGACTATCAATCAGGTACTCAGAGCTTCCCCTTCCCCCAGCAAACCAGCGCTTATAAATAAGGTTAGCAGTTCCGGGTAGCCAATATGAAATGTTTCTAAAAAAGAAACCTAAAAGGGATACACTTTGTTAACAGTGCTAGTTACTTCTCACACTTATAACTTGCTCCTTTCTCTCCCTTTAAAAACCACTACCACCACGTTGGTGACAAAGTAGAGCGTATGGAAGGGAAGAAACAATTACACATTGGAGAATGTTTTGGGTACGAAGGCTGTGACTTGGCAACTTCCGTACTACTGCCCTGAAAGATTCAGTGCTATCTTGCCTATTACCATTTCTAACCTCTGGTTAAAATAGCCTCAGTTAAATGTCCCTTGGTTTTCAGCCTCTCTACAGCTATTTTGTGACGCCACGATCGTGCACTGAACGCATCTGACCCTGCCTTGGCAGGGGGGTTGGACCAGATGATTTTCAGAGGAGACAATTCCGTGACCTTATGCACTGTACAATCGCACCTAAAGCGTCAGTCAAAGAACACACCGATGAACACCCACCCTTCCGTGTACTCCGCCTGCAGAAGGCCAAGGTAGGCTTCCCACTTGTTCCCGACTATTTTGCCGCACGTGAAGCACCTGACCGGGATGATCATTTCTGCGCTGCAGCTGTGAGAACACAAACACAGCATCAACCCCCTGCCCGACGCCCGCACACCGCGGACACGGCCGGGCACGCTCAGGCCCGGGGAAGCCCGGAACCGAGGACTCCCCGGAGGAGAGCGGCTCGTCCCGCCCGCAGATCCCCCGATCCCGCCCGGTCATTCCCGGGAAGCCCCCGGTCCCGCCCGGCCCCTCCG
>VYXB01010516.1:172883-214163 GCA_013397135.1 Pachyramphus minor
TGCGCTGCCCCTGGGGCAGCGCCGGGGGCACAGCCCGCACCGAGAGGAGCCTTTCGCCGGTGTCCGGGAGCCAGGGAATCTCCCTGGGCTTGGGAGGTGATGTGCGGCTGCGGGCAACGCGGCCGATCTCCCTGGGCACCCTGCTCAGGGGAGGTTTGGTAGCAGAGGATAATGCATCTCGAAACTGCTTACTTGTGTTTCATTAATCTAAGGATTGGGGAAGCATTAGGCACGGGCTATGTGCGCTTAGCAGAGGGAAGCATGCTGTGATGGGTGCAAACTTTAGGGACAGGCACTACTGTTCTGGAGACTGGGATGAAGCATTACTCTGGCAGTCCTTATTGCTCTCTCGTTTCCGCGTTAGTGTTATGCTAATTGTCCTTGGGAGAGCAGAAATTCTCCCAAAGTGTTTTATTTTCATGCTAAAGTATCTGTGAATTGATACAGTGCACAGCGCAGAGCCATTACTGTCAGGCATATAAATGTGCCTTAATGCACAGCTTATGTTAATACGTCTTTTCGTGACTATTTTTTGAACGACTGGATTATTGACCCTCTGCGTAGAAATACCAGACCTAACATGAACTGTAAAAGAGCAAATAGTTTTGTTTTAACAAATAAGGGTTTGTGGTTGTTTGAAAGCATTTTTTCAATACTGTCGTGAGTGAAAAGATAGTAATTTTTGCAGTCCCAGGGACAATTATACACAGTTGTGAACGGAGCAAATTGACTTGACTTGGAGGGTAGACAAACCTCCTGCAACCTCTAGATTATTATCATTATTGTTGTTGTAGGCCAGCGGGAGCCAAACTGTGTCTTTTCTTTTTCTGCTTTGATTTCTTTTTTTGGGGGGAGTGGGGGGTGTGAGAATTTGAAGATTGTGCTTTTATGCATTTTCAGCACTAGGGCTCCAAAGTAATTTTCTTACTGAACTGTGTGGTGAAAAGCATTTGTGTTTGGAGATGGAAATTTGCAATTGGGAGTGAGAAAGAAGGGCTGTCGCTGGTACTTCATGGCAAAGCCACATCACTACGTGTAGGTTAGTGTCTTACAGCTGCCTTGTAGATATGTGCTTGCTTATTTCTTAGAAACAAAACTGAATTTTAACTTTCAGACCTAGTTCATGTATCTGACTTTGCTTACTATCTTTTTTTCAAATAAAAATTTACTTGGCTTATTCATACACTCTAACTTTGTCATGTCTTTTCTGGATAACCTGCTTTGGCTGGGTGATGGACTTAGTGAACTAATAGTATTTTATGGCAGTAGTTTCTTTGATCCTAGGAATTGTAAGGGTTTTTATGGTCTATGACCTGCAGAGACTGCTGCATACTGAGAACATTCTCTGCTTAACTTCATGTATCCTCTACTTAGTCTGACCACTTGCCAAACCACAGAAGTCTGTTTAAAAGAGGTGGGGAGAGTGTGCACATGTGACTATTCCAAATCAGGACCAGAGCCTGTAGCTCACACTGATTAGGGGACTCTGCAGTGTGAGCCAGTTGTGGCATTGTCACCTTTCAACTCTTGTTCAGGTGAGCTGGGTACTGTTGACGCTCACCTGTTGAAGTTTAGTATTTGGTCTCTTCAAGTATCCTTCTGAAGAGGGCTGGAAGAGTTGGCGAATTAGATGTCTTTAAACATCCTTGGAGGAAGAATTGGAGTCCTGTCTCCCAGACCTAATCCTAGAACTACAAGGCTCTCTACAGTAAGTTCTTGTCCCATTTCTGGTCTCTTGCTACCTTCAACAAGCAGCAATCCCCAAACTCCTGATTCTTTAGGTCTTCAGGCAGCCTTCTGGTCAGGAAACCCATTGGGGCTCTCCTCAGCATGAAGTGGAAGAGACTGCTCTAGAACTAATAAAGCTGAAGTAAGCTTGAGAACTGTGGGCTGCCTTTCTGATGTGAAGCTTTTCTGGAGCAGCTTTTGTCACATGAAGCTTTGCTGTGGGGCATTGCAGGTAATACATCCCACTTGGTTAATGCAGGGCAGGACTTCCTGTGATCTGAACAGCTTTTGAAAGCTGACAGTGCTCTGTCCCACCATCACTTGTTGGGCTGAGGCTCCTTCTTGGCATTTTTGGTGGATTTAGACCTACAAAATGCAGTGAGACATAACTGCTCCATGGCATTGCTAGGGATGTGTTCTGAAATACTAGGCTGGTGACTAAGGAGTAGATCCTGCTTCCTGTTCTCCCACCCACAAAATATAAGGGAAAACATTGCTGCTTGTTTAAAAAACAGACAAAAATAAAGTCAGTTAAGTGACCTGACTGACTGAACTACTCTTAAAATACTTTTATAGCTAGAGTGGCGACATGACCTCGTGCAGCTCATGTTGGCAGAGTGTGTCTTTTGTGACCTTGTATCTGTAATTCTGGCTGTAGGAAAGAGTCGTGGGATCTCTGCACTTGTACTGATAGCATGAGAAGCCAGTGGCTGAGAGTTTTTTTTACTTTGTGGGTTGCAGAAGGTCAAGTTTAGGTGTGCACCCTTATGAGTCTGAAAAATTTTCACCTTTCACCACTTTTCACCACCAGAACTGAATTCAGGGGTCTTTTAGGATCTGACTTGCCAGTTAGGTAGCAGTTGTATTCAAGGGTAGCGAATTGTTGTTTAAATTCAGGACTCTTTAGAAGAACTTTTCACTGAAGGATTGTTTTGTTACTACTGATCATGACTTGCAACCTTCTATAAAACTGTGGGTAGCCTTGTTGGCCCAGTTTGGAGTTAAAAGCTCAGTTTCCTGTTACTTGCTGTGGTCATTTAGAGAAGAATCTGTTTTCACTCCGTCTCCGGCTAACACCCCAGAATCCCGTAGGTGGTTGCAAAAGTACCACGTTCAGTGTTTTACTCCTCAGATCTCAACAGAGCCAGAGAGGGAAGAACTCTAAGAGCGAAAGACTTGAATCAATCTTGAAATGAGTGCTTAAATTGGACATTAGTCAGGAACTGAAATGTGACATGGAATGCTTAACAAATATGTAGCTCAAGAGAGCCAGAGCAGAGGGGAAGATTGAAAACCAGACAAACATGTAAGATGAAGCTTGGCTGCTGTTTTCTCAGGCACATTTTCCACTTGCAAGGTTATTAAATTGCAGATTTACTCTGGGGCTTTCTTTAGTCTTGGTTAACTACTCAGAAGTGTGACATTCATCCTGTTCCACAAAAGGGAAAGAAAAGTGGCTCCCTCTGGAGCTAGCTAGTGTGACTCTGGAAGGATTTCCCTCCTTTCCCTTCTAAAGCATGAAGGCTTAAGGAACATAGAGTAAACTGGAATCTAGATTTGATTTTTGCCTTGGTTTTTGGTGTTTGTTTTTTTTTTTTTCTGAGTTGAGTCCCCCACAGCCCCACAATGCAATTGGATTTAGTGATGGGATGGTAGGGAGGTAGAGACAGCCAAGGAGAGGAAGAGATGACGGAAAGAAGAAAGACTTGTCTACTCTGTAGAGCTTTGCATTGTTAGTTGCCCTGCATGCTGTGTAATAGCTGCTCAGGCCCCTGGATTTAGCGAAACAAATACAGAAGCTGCTAAGCAAGTAGAAATGAAGAGAAATCTCTCTAAGCTGGGGATGTGACTGCAGCTTCGCTGTAATACCAGACACGCCTGATGCTGCTGATTTCATTAAAAGCAACATTCAGGGCCTCAAAGCAGGTTTTAATACTTGCTATATGTTTTTTTAAATATGCTGACCTTATCTGGTAAGCCTGTAATATTTGTTGCAATGAAGAACAGCTGCTGCATAAATACATATATAATATCAGTTGCCAATTCTGAAAGCTGTGCTGAGACTGTGACTTGTTTGAAGTGGGGTTGCTATTAAAAGGCAGGTGGCAAGATGTTTATTTTGCACCTTGTTAATTGCTTGTTTTTCCTGCTGTAATTGGCTTCCTAATGGGGGCAGAATGCACTTGGTTTTGCACACAAAGCTTCATTAGTGACAACTGATGGAAATGATTCAGAGGGTGGGATTTAGATGAAATATATATATATTGAGTAACAGATGTCTGTGCTAAATAGAGTGTATCAGGAAGTCCCATAGATGTATCCAAAAATGCAAATGTTTTTCCGTAAAACAATTTAAGGTGTCCAAGTGTTAGATGTAAAGATCACTGCCTACTACTTGAGAAGGGGCCAGACACTTTATCTTGTTATTTTTGTGGGGCAGAGACTATGCTGTGCTCTGCTGGACAGGAATTAGGATGCTGGGATGGCGCCCTGTACTCGGGACTCTGGCAGCATCCGGCGTGTTCATTAAGCTATCTTCAATGAGCTCTGTGGCGTATTTACCAGTTGCTCCTGCTAACGAACTGGGAGGAGATGGTGAGCAGTGGTGGCATTGGGTAAGTTTCTAAGATCTCTATTTAATGAGACTCTTGGAGAGTATGTTCGTGCTGTTTCACTGAGCCCTTGGAGGCAGGGCATTGCTGTGGAGAAGCACAGCTGGACTGTCTGTGATCATCCTTGCTTAGAAGTCAAAGCTGAGATGGTGTTCTGGCTGGGGATGGGTGGTCCACAAAGGCAGTTCTTGTTTCAATAATGACTTTTTTTTATGTGGTGTAAGAGACTAGTCTGGGAATTGTCCATTGATGGTCATCTGACATCATTGTGTCTGATGCTGTGAACAGAATTTTGCTCTGTTTGGTTTAATATGCTGTTGTACCTGTAGAGGTTGCTGTAGGTAGTGTAACTACCCACACTACCTGTGTACTTACCTGTAGTGTAGCTACAGGTAAGTGTAGTTGTGAATGTATATATATATATATACATAAAATTAATAATGAAAGGGTAAGATAGCTTCATGGAAATAAAGGCTCCCTACCCCTTCCTTATTTAGTTATTTATTTGTTTGTTTAAAGCACTGGGATGGGATTGAAAAATACACCTGTCAATTACTTCACTTTTCTGCTTCCTTGAATGCCAGTATTTAACTAGTTTAAGACTGGTTTTAACTGTCATGTTTCTTCTTAGTAAGGTCACTTCAAGGTAAAAGTCTAGCAAGTCTTGGATTGACATATTTTATAAGAAAAAGCCTTTATTACATGAATATATCACAGGCTAATTGACTGTTTCATGTTGGAGGGGGAGAGTAATATCCTGAGGCAGCATTTTAATCAGAAAGATCACAAGACTGCCCATCAGCTCTGCTCTTCCATGCAAATGTCCTCAGATGACAAAATAATCCCCTTTCTTGGGATAATGCTTTTAATTTCTCATAATCTTTCTTTCCAGAGTAAAGAAAGGACTGTGAAGTTGAGGTGAGGCCAGGACTTGTCAATTATTAATCCTTGAAGGGAGGAGCCCCAAGGTGGTGGTCTTCCATGGTGAGAGGACTGTGTTTATTCCCATTGAGCTCATGGATCTGCTTTTGTCTCTGATACGCTTCCTGTCTTTGGCTGGGAACTTCTTCCTGTAGGTGTACACACAGGCCCTCTCCCATCAGGATATCTCTATTTAATGAGACTCTAGCAAGTCATCCCCCTTGTAGGAGCTGGCCCTGGCATCTGTGAGTTTCTGAACTTCAGTGAAATGAAATGGGGGCATTTTCTAACTTCTAAGTCTTATTGCCGAGGTTTTCATAAGTGATGATGGATGTTTTTGGAGCACAGAATTAAAGAGCAGGCTCTGCTGAAGGCTATCCTTTGAGCCATTGGGGTTGCTTATGTCTGTATTCAAACCTGATGCTTGGGCTTTTTCTTCTGGACAGTCTTGCACCTTGCAAGTCTTCATGGGAGTGGGAATAGAAGCTGGTTGTTATAAGTAGGAGCAAAGATCCATCTTGCTGAATATCTTATCTCTTTAAATGGTCAGTAGTGGCTACTTAAGGAAGCAGGTAGTCTTAAAGCCAGTGTGTGGTAGCAATACAGTGAGATGCTTACATTTTAGGTTTCATGTAAGTCTGTGTCTGTAGCTCTGTTCTAGAACTCAGTAAATAGTGAAGAAAATGCAGTTTTTCATATTAAAACAATTTACTCATCTTGGGCATGTTGGCCTGTGGTTTCCAAATGAAGGTGCTAGAAGGAAGCTGGGTTTCCTAAACCAGCCCCAAAGCTGCTGTGTGCTGCATTCTGGGGAAAGACAACTGTTTCTGGAAAAGTCCTTGTTGGTGTGCAGAGCCTGAGCCCTCCCAGTGTATGGGCCTTCCAGCATGGATGTCGGGAGGAGGACAGAATCAATACATCGGGTATCATGTTATCACTCAGCTGAGTGGGCTGCTGTGCACCTCTCATAGTGCCATCCACAGGGAATGCTCCATTGCTTTGTTTATTGAGCTGCTGTTTTTAAAATTAAAAACAGCCAAATGTTTCATAAAATATTAAGAGGCACTGCTTTAATGTCTCTCATCAGATTAAGTATGTCACTCTCTGTGTCCTTAGGGTGATGAAGCCAATCAGCCTGGTCGTTCTCTCACCTTAAGCATGCATTAAGGTGACATGCTTCATCTCACAAGGGATGCTGAAGATATCACACTGCAGAACTGGTAACCGTAGGGGTCTTGTACTTTAGCTGTGGAGTCTCAAATGAAATTTTGCAGAAGCAATACAGTTTGCTTTGTACGAGTGAATTCCTTTTTGTTACAGAAGTGCTTTTTGAAAAAAATATTGAGGTAATACAGTGATAGACACAAGCACAGTGACTGCGCTGCAGGAAAGAGAGAAATTGTGGCATATTTTATATGAAAGACCAAGGACTGTTTTGTTTCGGTGAGTAAGGAGAGAGGCCTCTGCATTCCTCAAACATTTTTTATGAATATGGATTTTGAAGTTGTTTTGCTTGCAGGTGAATTTCTTTTTTATTCAAGAACCGGTTCCAGTATTTTAATCACAACACAGTGGCACTGGAGTAGCAGGGGGTTGGATAACTGTGGGATGTGGTAGCCCCAGGCCTGAGGGAGAGTCTTCAGCTTGCTGCAGAGAAGCCCTGAGGCCTGCACAGTGGTGAAGCACAGCGTGGTGGAGCTGGGACAGAGCTGCAGAGGGCTTGCTTTCACTGAGTTTTCCATCATCTCTTGCCTGTACGCAGCAGTTCAACACTATTTGGCACGCGCATAATATTTGGGAATGTTGCAGCATACTGCGTTTTAAGTAGTCTAGAAGTTTTAATAAACTCGAGATTACAAGACCATCTGGACTTCTGAATTTCCTGCTTGTTTTCGGGTGTGTTGCCTCCTTAAACCCAGTAAGTGATGGCACACGTGGTGTGGTTACTCTTGCACTCCTGCTGTGCACAGGAGAACCACACATGGTGCACCTCAGGGAGCAGTTACTCAGGAGTCTGTTCTGAAGGGCAGCCCTTCCTCTGTATGATCTGATACTGCTGCTGCTTCTCTTGGTCGTGGCATGAGGGAATAATAAAGGAAAGCCTTCAATCATATGACCTGCTCAGAGAGGGTTATCTGGAGTGATTGATAAGTCCTCCTGGAACAACAGGCTTCTTGAGCTGTGCCCAGGGACCTGCTGGGTTTGGTTGCAGTTTTGCATTCATTTTTGGCCTTACGTAAAAAGAACAGGGAGATCAAGGTTGCAGTTTTGTTTGCAGCTTGCCTTCAAACCTAAAAATCTTGCCTGATCTAAAAATTATACTTAACTCTACCTCTGCTCTCCTGAAAACTATTTGGAGAGCGCTTTTTCCCTCTCCTTTAGGATATGCAGAGTGTTTTGAGCATGCCCCCCAATTATTTTCGTTCCTTAAATTCTCTCTCTTCCAAGTAGGCATAAACAGACATCTTTCCACGTTTCACCCTTGCCTCTACCTGGCCTGAGGAGTGGCATGCTGAGAGCATGGACGTAGGTTCTCTTGCCTGGGATGTCCCCCAGCCAGGACCATTTCCTCAAGGCCCCCCATATGGCCTCATCAAGCTGCTTCGCTTCTTTTCTTGATTTATGACATTTGCCGTTCTTAGTAGGGAAGGTAAAATCTTAAGAAAGTGCCTATATTTTGTGAAAGGTAGCCTTTTCTGTTTGTATTGAGAGACCTCTGAAGATGAACGTGTGTGTGAATTCTGTTTAGCTCTGTGAGAACTGAATTGTGGTTTGTCCGTAATGTGGGTGAATGTTAGCCGTGGGCAGTGTAACACAAAGGATGCCACCTGTTTGCACTGGGGCTAGAGATATGTTAGGGTGTGTTTGCATTTCTGCAAAGAAGTGTTTTGCTGCTTCTCTGATGAGCTACATCCCCAGTATGTGGACTTGGTTTAATTGATCTTCTTCAAATACATGCTGAACAAATGCACTTTCCCTTCTATTCTGCAGAACAAAATGGTATGTGGGTGAAAGAATGGCTTTCCCCCCAGCACATATGCAGCCACTTTATGGATTGAAGAAGGGTTTTGGAGCACAGAAGAGCTATTGCTTCTGTAGAGAAGTGCCAGCATGATGCACTTTTTTCAGCATGCTTAACTTCAGTCGTGGTGGTAGTGGGCTGGAGCTGTGCTGCAGGGGCTCTGCCTCTACTGCTAGTGTTGTTAGGGCATTCTGCCTTTCTCAGAGAAGCAGGACATCTGAAGGAAGGGGACTCTGGAATGACTAGGACTTTCTTGTCACACAAGAGAATGTTTTACTCGAAGAATAATGGTGATAACGGATAATAGAATGCCTTCATACCAGAAAGCAAGAACTGCCCAGAACATCCTGCTACTGTGCTAGAGGTGACAATACAAAGAGTTACGCTCAGAAGAGGAGATACCTTCATCTAGATGCAGTGGTAGGCTTTCTGAAAGTAGTCTGTGATCTCTTACTGTTCTATTCAGGTTTTATATTTCTTTGCTTTCTCTGTTACTAAATGACCATTTCATTTTGGCAGTGCCCTACTGTTCACATTATGGTTAGGGCCAGTTTATTGTGGATCTGTTTAGCATCAGTTTTATTGCTTGCCTGCATTCCTGCTCTGCTGTGGGATTGTCATTGTAGTGCCTTTTGGGTATCTTCTTTTTTCTGTCAACTGGCCTGACTCCTAGGGCTTGAAAAGCTGTTTGAGGATTCCTCGGGGAGCCTAAGGGACTTATTGGAAAGAAGTCAAAGTCTCATAAGTTCCTGAGAAAGCTGTCATAAGCCTTGTGGCTGCTGGGTTATTGCCAAGTCCTTAATTCATGGGACACATGATGAGCCATTGCTAGACAATATTGGTTTCAGGTTCTTTTGTACTGTATTATGAAAGTAGAACCAGTTCTGGGCCATTGTTTTGGCCAGTGTAATAACACACAAGATTTTCTGTACAAAAGCATTTACAGTTTAATAAGCCTTGTTTTCTGGCGCTTTTTTCTGCCCCCTAGGGTTCTTTCCTTATGCACTCAGTTTACCTGTGCAGGTTCAGTCCTAGCAAGCATTCATCCAAAGTCAGACTGCTTTTGCATCTTGTGGTTTTTGGTAATGGAAGCTCCATTTACCATGCAGTGTACTGATTCTGAAGGGAAGTGCTGCTGTGAAAGAGCCACCTATCCTTTAGTGCTGCTTAAGTTATTTTTACAGGGAGGGAAATGGTTTTGGTGACTCCTCCTAATGGTATTTCCTTATAGGTATATGGGTGCATACCCACACACAGAGTGTATGTATTAACACTGCCTTTGCCTGTTCATGACTAGTTCTGTTGGGCAGGCTTTTGTATAAGTTGCAGAGTTGCATATTTGTTCCACATTCTCAAGGCATTTGGTAGTCAGTTGTCTCCTTCTCTGCAGTGAAAGGGGTGAAAGTCAGAACTAGCTTATTTGCCTCATGGAGTCTCCTCCTTTTGCTGCTCTCATGGCTTTGTCCTGCTCATGGTGGACAGAATTTGGTACTGTCAAATTCTGAATAGCTAGTGATGAAGTTTTAATTTCCCATGGGAAAGCAGTACTCCACCCAAAGATCTTTTATACTGTCCTGTTGCAATTTTCTGGTTTTAGTTTAGTCCAACTGCCCTACACTGTAACCATGTAGTAAAAAATTGGGTGGATTAAAAGGTTATCCAGAATAGCATTGAAATGTCAAGAATGTGCATTCAAAGTAATTTCAAATACTTAAATTTAAAATGAAATCTGTTGGTGTATTGAAATTGTTTGATATATCTCTCTGTTTGGGACTGAGCTGGGATGGAATCCAAACCAAGCCATGCAAGATCCCTGGAGGGAAAAGTGCAATGCAAATTCGAGGTAGAAAAGTCAGTCTGAGCTTTGGTTTGGCTTTGTCTTTGTAGTCTCTGAATGTGTGCCAGCTACGGATGAACAGCAGTAGGACAAATATTTAGGTGCTGCTGTACAGCCTATGGAAGTTTTATTCAGTGGCATGCATTACAGATCTCATACCGGATCTGAAAAATTGTGTTTCTGTCAGAACCCACACCACTTAATTTCAGCACAATGTTCTGCCAGCCCTGAAACGTGTCTGCATTTGCTTGCAGAGAGCTTGCTCGGATGCAGGGCTTGGTTCCATCTATTTCTCTTTTCTTGGCTTGCCTTCTGCAGATAAGATAATAGTAATAATAAAAAGTCCCAGAAAAATCTTCTCCAAAGTGCTGCTATTGCAGCTGATATATTGATGTTTTTAGCAGCCATTTAAGTTGTTTGTTTTGAGTTCTTTTTCTATTATTTTTTTTTTAAACTTGGATCTTCTTGTTCTGATTTGACGTATATGAGGATTTACACATGATAGTGCTACTGTAGAGCTAAGCATTTGGTCAGCTGCATGGATATTGGAAAACAGGACCTGTTTCTGAGCCACAGTTTGGAAGAGCTTGCGTGTAAGGGACTGGCTGAAAGCTGGAAGTATTGGAGAGAAAAAAGATTTTCTGAAATCCCAATGTGCCAAGCCTCCTTAATGTTTATTAAATCTTAAGGATCAGAGCGGACACAACAAATTTGAGGGACTGGGAAAGGAAGACATCACAGAGGATGCAAAAAGGCTGATGGGTATTTAGCTACTTTGAGTGTAAGTGAATGGCTGTGTGCAGATGATGAGAGCAGAGTGTGACTGTTAGTAGTTTCCAGACTTACTGTGGAACAGTTTGCATGGCCACAGGTGCACATAAAGTTGCTACTCATTAGTTTGGCCTTCACTTGTAATAACTGCTTATGAGCCTTAATGTCAGTAAGGATCACTGGATTGGGATGGATCTATTACGTTCTACCCAGTATAGCCTGCAGCTTGTGCGTGGACTGAACTGGGTGTAACAAGGAGGAAAGGATGTCAACAGGGTGGGAAAATCCTCCTGTGACTTTATGCAGCAGATTGCTGTGGAAAGAGAGCATGGGGAGATGAGATAGTCATGAAGGAAGTCGAAACAAGCTTTTACTTTGATGTAGGAGCACATGGTTGACGGGGATTGAAGGCTGAAGATTCTGACTGTAAATGCATCAGTTCATCTTCAGAAATCAAAGGTTTCTCTTGAATGTTTTCCTTCAAAGACAGGGGTGTGTAATGTGTGCACTGTGTAAGGACTGTATGATGTACACTTGTAAAATTGCCTTTCACAGCGTCCTGCTGCTGCAGAGTGGATCAGACCTGCTCTCCTTCTCTGCTTATGCCAATTAAAATAAATTGCCCCATCATAACTTGTGAGGAAAGCAACATTCTGTCATTCTGTGTATAAGGCCACTGGCCAGCAGTGTCAGAAACAAAGCCAGCCCTTCCTGTGGTGTTGGATGCTACTTCTAGCGAGGTCAGAGAGCCAGCTGGGCAGGGAGGTAGCAAAACTGTCATTTCTGCAGCCTTCTTGCTCATAGCTGCTGAAAGGGGTGGACAGTGTGTGTTTTTCCTGACCCTTCCCTCTCCTTCCATCCTCCGTTACATAAGACAGCCCTGTTGTTTCTGCCAGAGAAGGTGCTGTTTACTTTTGCAGCTCATGGAACAGGAGAAGAGGCATTGCACATATGGTATTTTGTTGCAGGCACTTTTTACACCCCTTCCATTTAATTTCAGAGTGGTTTTCTCTTTTTAAAAACTTCACAGAGAAGAAGATGAGGCTCTAATGACGCAGGAGGAGGAAGGGAGAAGAAGGAACCTTCCCTCTTAATTTTTTGCTGCTTATATGTGTCACTGGCAAAGTTGAGAGTGTGTGTCAGTGTCCCTGTATGCCCAGTGGTGGGGAATAAGTGACTCAAATTTGAGTCATATGGGGGGTAGCTGAGAGGGGAGTGCATGGGCAGGGCTGAAGAAGGGCAAGTACTGTAAACTGGAGCTCTGAGCAGCTGAGAGAAGGGGCTGCAGCTGACCTAGTTTGTTCCCTCACCTGTTTCTTCTTATTTGTTTTTGCCAATTCTGATGGACGAGCACAAGAGCAGATATTGAGTGTCATTTAAGGGAGTTAGCTCCCATCTGCTTGCAAGAGGACCTCAAGCCTTCCAAGCTTGTTTGTGCTCTCATTTCATGCTAGTTATGCTGTTCTCAGATCAACCTTAACTGCCTCTGTGTTTTCTCAGGTTTACACAGCTGCTCTGTCTGAGTTTTCCTGCAATATTGGAGATGTTTCCCTCACTTCCTGTCTGTATTCAGGGCCAGGGATGTTGGAACATAAAATCTCCTTGTGCTGCTTTTTCTCTTGGTCATCAGTATGCCATGATCAGCTTGTGTTCTGAGAACATCTACTGGTTATCAGTAATATTCATTGTAGGTCAAAGCTCTGCTAAAACAGGGCTTATTTTATGGGACATGGGAAGCGAGGCAGAAAGTGAAGTGCTCAGCAAGTCAGCCTAAGGATCTATGGCTTGGGTCCAGGTTTTGCTGCCATATTGCATCTACTTGGCCAGGCTGTATCCTGTTTGATGCCTGTGTTGTCTCCCCTGAGCATCTGAGTTCATTGAACACGAGTGAGTCACTGTAGTGTTTCTGGGTTACTAGTGCTGCTGCATTTCTGAGCTTTCTGTCAGGGAATGAAACTATTCTGAAATTCTTAAGCAGTATGATCACAGTATGGTCACCCATTCATGCACTTGACCTATTACTTTTACCTGATGTTTTGTCCCTTGCTATGATATTGTTGCTATATCCAAAAAACAGTTTCCTTAGAAAAATGACAATTCAGTTTTAAAAAATAAGGTAAAAACCGCTGTCTTTACTGGAACTTGACTGAAGGTTGCGTTTATTATGTTTGTGCACGTGGTATGGGGTTTTAAGCAAAGTTTATCCTTCTGTTTTCTAGAAAAGGACCCACAAAGCAGCATTTCTGTGTCTCTTTGCAGAGTAGCTTTCACCATTTACTTTTATCTGAATTGAGCATTGCTGCTCAGATTTAACAGTAGTGCAGGCAAAGTAGAGGAGCATAATATTAATCCTGTGTAGTTGACCCTGTGTAATTCAGCTGTTCCTAATAGACTTTTGTTTGGGTTCATGCCACTTAGTTGATGGCTCTAAAATAAGAGGTGGAGAGATGCTCTGTCCAGATGATGACTTCCATCTTGGTGGGGTGAGCTGTCCATCTCTCTCCATTTACCTTAGAGGAAGATGAGTATGATGATCTGCTGAACTTGGGTATTTCATGAGTGCCTTACTCTGGTTGGATGGAGTCAAGCTTTGTGTTGGAGAGCACTGCATGGAACACCATTGTGCATGTCACCCTTTGCAGCTCTGCTGCTACTTGGGTTAAAGAAAACTCTGCTTATACTTTTGTAGAGCTTCTAAAAACTTGTTTCAAGTTGGATCTGGTTTTTTTTTTTTTTTCCTACTACAGAGCCTGGTCCTATGCTATTAGTAATATGAAGAGTGATGCCTTTTGTTTGTGCATGTGTCTTGATTAGTTGTTGTGGGTCATTAACTCTCCTTTAAGTCAGGAAACATAGCTGCTGCTGGCAATGTTAGCAGCTCAACAAGGAGCATTTACTGTCATTTGACCTTCAGTGGGGTATTGCACTTGCCTGTATCTGAGACTACAGGTAATGGTTGCCCAGACTTGGCCAGAGACCTCAAATAAGGCAGAGTCTTGACCACAGAGACTTCCTTAAGAAGGACCAGAGGATGTTGGTAACATCTGCAGGTGCAAGACAAAGCTTGGTTCGAAACCTTGCCTATTCTTCTTTCCCTGCCCTTTCTTGCTGTTTGTTACTCATTCAGAATCAGGTCTCTCTCCTAGACCTTCCTATCCATTCCCACACCCAGTCTGAGAGCTGGGGATGAGCAGAGAAGCATCGTGTCAGCCTAAGGTTGTACTAAATAAATGAACTGAGGGGATGCTTTCCCAAACCTTCCCACTCTTTACAGGTGCTTGTGATGTACGAGTTAACCACTGGGTGTCTCTGGGCCATGCGCAGCTCCAGGCGACATCTAGTCCCTAGAAAGGTGGCACTGGTTGCACTTGTTTGTGGCTGCAGTTTTGGGCTTGTTTTGAAGGGCGTGTTCCTTTCTAAGCTGCCCACTCTAAATGTGACTTCCCCACTCTTGACCGGGGAGTAGGGTGCACTCTCTGGTAAGGCAGCACTGTGGGTTGCCAGTAGTAATCCTGTTCAAAGGGCAGCAAATTTTCCAGCCTGATTTTGCTTTATTGCTGTTTCTGAACACCATCTCTCTCATAACACCGGGCTGTGTGGAGGTCTAAAGGAGGAGAGTGTTAGCACAGCAGCTTTGCTGCCTTTGCCTAAGCGATTGCCTTTTTTTTTTTTTTCCCCTTTGCTGTGACAAGCTTACTCTTGCATGCACACCCAAGTAGATAATTAATCTGTCTCTCAACAGAGCTCTGCTAGCCACAGTATTTCCTTCAATTCCATGGAAAGAGTTACTTTTTCATTATGATGCTGAAAGGTAAAAGGCAGCCTATTCTCTACTTTAAAAATGCAGTGATAGGAGGTAAAGCTTTCATTAAAGGTGCCTGGCTGAATTTATACACTTAAGTATCTGAACTGTAGCTAATATCTTTTGAAAGAGAAGGAAAAACACAGCTCTACTAGTCAGCATTTTGTGTTTGGATGGTTAATCAGTAGTACAGAAAAATAATTGAATTAATTCCTTCATAGATTTAGGCCAGAAAAAATCCAAAATATGAATGTCTGTTGCTGTAGGGTAATTATCTCCTTCTTTCCATCTTGCAACCATTTAGGGTGGTAACATCTCTCTGGTTCACAGGTGACAAGTATCCATGTTGGAGCTTTCTTTGCTGTTATTAAGTTACCTGATGGAAGATTTTCAGTATAAATAGCTGGTGAAACAGATGACTTATACCAGGAGCTCTTTCCTTCTGACTTGGCTTTGAGCTGATGAATGGTGTTCTAGCATTAAATAGATAAGTTTGCCAGCAGCTGGATGCACTGATTGGTTTCAGTACTTGCTTGTGTGCTCTTCCCATAAATGGTAAGAGAGAATTTTGCTGGTCTTAAGCTGTGATTTGAGCCTACCTGAGGTGGGTACTGGTAAGTTTTGGGGATCTGGTGTGTAGAGACAAGTGCTTTGCTGTGGGATGTCTGGTGGAACAAGCCCTGGACCTGAGATTAACTGATTTCTTTAGATTTTCGGCAGTGATTGTAGCAAGATTAGCAAAGGTAAGTGTGTTGTGTTCAAGATTGGATAATAGGAATAATTTTTTTTTTTCTGAGTTGGTTGGATGGCAACACAGCTACTACAATGGATAGAAAAAAGTACACTGCATATAAATTGCTGGTAATAACTTACTCTAGCATTCAGAGCAGGATGCTTTACAATTGTATGGGAGCTGAAAGTTCTCACTGTACAGACATAAAATAATACTGGTCAGCTGCTTGTGCTTAGCCTTGTAACAATATAAACTAGAGCTCTGTTTGTAAATTAAGCACTTGACTGCCAAAGATTCATTACAAACTTAGTTACAAGCTGGTGTGTAGAGACAGCCATAGCATTTGGCTTTGATAAACACCCCAGTTCTGGATATGTGAGAGGGTGGTTCTGTGCTTGTCCAGACCATTTGGATGTAGGATAGTGGTGCACAGTCTGTGGCAGAAGACCAGGAGCTGGGAAACATGATAGTGTTATAATTTCCGTACTGTAGAGTCAGAAGAAGATGTCTGACCAAATAGGATGGGGTACTCAGGCCTTTTGGAATAGTTAGGGTTGAAAACCATGAATCTGGCAATTGTGCTGTATTTTCAAAAATATGTTTATAAATCTGTCCCTTGTCTTGCCTTGCAAACTGTCAACACTCAACCACATGCAAGCGCTAATATGAGTTACAAGACCTGACATTGGTTTCTGTTTATTCCTCCTCCATTTTCAGTCTATAGGAGTTATTTCACTTCCGTGGAGGCAGAAGCTTTAGGTTTTATTGGCACCAATCCACGTAGGTGTCTGCAGCTGTAATTGGGCAGGGAGGGTTATGCTGGTGTATTTTCTTGTCACCACTGTGGCTCAAATAAAGGACTGATTTGGCTGTTGGAAGGTGCAATATGAACTTTTTTGTTTAGATAGTTGTAAGTGCCACATCATGACAAACAGTGGTTATCACAACAACAAAACATTCCTTGTACCACCTGCCAAATGCTTGGTAGTGGAGGAGCTACCCTGAACAGGTCCACATGGATGTAATATGGATAAATTACTGCTGCTGAGGGGGTGAAAGAAATTTAGGGTAGGAATTTTCAAGGTACAGAAAAGAGATACCCTGTATTATTTATTCTCACATAATCTGGATACTTCAACAAAGTACTGACAAATCCCTTTTCAGCTAAGCATTCAGAGGTGCATCTCCAGAGGTTTTCAAGTGTGTGAAGGCACTGAGAGCAGCACTTCATAGATACCCTCTACCTAAAAAGTCTGTGGAAAATTTCCTCCGAAGTCCTTACCAGTCCCTTTCCTTGGCCCTGAAACCTGTCTTGCATCAGTCTGGCTTAGCCAAGGCAGAGCAGCATGTGCCAAAGTATTTCTCTGAACTGAGGCTTTATGATACAACAGACTAAAAAAAAAGGAATGTTGGGAAGCAGTGACCCGAACAGGGTTGTTAGTAGGTCCAAGCACTCGGGTAAATCAGGATGCCAACACCACTGCTCTTGGGTGGCGAGATTGCCCATGTGTTCAGCAGCTCAGGAGTTTGTGCTGGCTGGAAGGGGCAGACCCATGGGGCTGCTTTACTTTGCACAGACATTCTGCATGAAATACACTGTAGAGACTTGAAGGTGTTACAGCGATTAACTAAGTGGGAACTGGAATGACAAAATGATCCTGTTATGCTGCTTAGGCTTGGCGGAAGGAGAGGTGTTGGGGTGCTGCTGCAGTGCCTTTCAGAGCTGTGGAAGTTTGTGACTGAGCCGAGAAGGTGTGAACACTCCAGATCATGACTAAGTGATGTCTCGGCTGATGAAGATGCTGTTTTGTTCCTTTCCCTTCAGTGTTTTCTTCCAAATGTAATTTGCTTCCATTATGTATTTTTCTTTCATATTTACAGTTACTGGCTTGCAGTTTTGTCAACCTGTTCCTATTGCAGGTATAAAAATGAGGGAAATAATCTTTGCTCTGTTGGTTATCAGAGACCCTGTAAGCACTAAGGCACTGCACAAGGGAAGAAAGCTTCTGTTCTTGGGAATATGTCCTCTGAATAAAGGAAGATGGGCAGGGTGTGTCTCCAACATACCTGGAGCTGGGAATGGAGCTTGAGTCCCCTGAATGCTTAATCCAGCATCCCAGGTTCTGACAGGTACAGTCTTGTGTGGCGCTCTTTGCTTGCCTGCTGATTTTTTTTCTTTTGTGTATATATTTTAGCTGCTGCTCTCTGGAAATAGGTGTTATGTTGTAGCAATTTGCAATACTACACATGTGAGCACAAACCTGCCCCCCCATACGTATGTATACAATATGCTACTAACCTTAAGCTTTGGATAGTTAGGAAAGGATATGCTGATGTTCATTTTTGTCTAGTCAGAGTGCACACAGAACACCAGCATTTGTCTTAAAGCCCTTTTTGGTAGAATTTCCTGTAAAGAACTCAAGCAATGTATCTGGCTGGCTGGAGGACAGGGCACTGTATATTAGCATATACATCTTTGTGCTTGTTTAAATGTTGCCTAGTGCTGCAAATAAAACAGTGGACTGGTGGCCAAAGATTTGTCTTTATTCAGCCTGACTCCCACTTAGTGTGCTTATTTCTAAGCTGATTGTGTCCCTTTAATGAGTTGCAAAAACAAGTACTTCCATGTCATAACAATAAAAATAATTCAGGTGCCACTGAGGTAGAACAGTTAAAATACTACTTGGTATAACTTCTTTCAGTCACTTTTGTACAAACACTTTGGAAGAGATACCAAACCTTTTGTGTTTTGGGGTTTTTGATCAGATATCCAAATTTTGGAAATTAAGATTTCCTTGGGTTCAGGTTGGCTCATATTTCTTTCTGCTGAGCATCTTGCACCTTCCGAGTGCGTAGTACTGGTCCTTTGTAACAAAGGCAGTGTGAAGTCGACCATGGGCTGTTGTGTGCACTGATGTTGGACAGTTAATTTGCATCAGGAGTATGTTTTTTGAAGCTAATTTTCCTGATTATCCCACCTTACTGCACTTAAATTTGAAACCATGAGTAGCTTCAGAGTGTGTATTTTATTTTTCTTTTTGGATAAAACTAAACTGGAAGCCATGTTCCAGGAGCACATTATGACACTAGTCTAGTCCAAAGGGACCCCATCCCAAAATGTGGATGATAGGAGCAGTGTATTTGCTTTACAGGTTTGTTCCTAAACAGCTCACATCTACCTCTTAGGAAGTAACTTGGGTAAGGCTGGTGGTGCTCATGTGGGCTGTGTGTGCGAGGGGCTAGGGGAGAGGAAAGCAAGTGCTGTGAACAAGTGATGTATAGAGAAAAAGTGCATTCTGCTTACATATGTACCTAAAAACAAGGGATGTTGCGAATAAAAGCTGGGTACAGCCTTGGCTGCAGTGACCATGAGATGGAGCTCAGGATCCTGAGTGGAGGAAACAAGACAAAAAGCAGGATTGCAGCCTTGGACTTGAAATGAAATGCCAGTAGACCTTTCTGGAGATAAACAGTGTTTTGATTGTATACATTGAGCACCCAGAGAACATTAGACTGAAAACTGGAAAACCTTTAATCTACTGGGATATATTATTCCTTTTTTAATATGTTTGTATGTGTATGTAGTTAATAATTTTCCTGAGAACACTGTTCTTTCACTATGTTCTGTCAGAAAAGCCTGTTAGGGTTTGGGACAAAAGATATGCTTTGTTGGGGTCAGATGCATGTGAAAGACGGCTGACTCTGACTCTGGCTGTTGCTAGGCTACACTTATGTGCTCACATAGAAAAATAAATCTTTATATGTTGGGAGTGTCATATCATAGGTCAAAATATTTCCCTTGATGCATGATGTCAGTCAATGCTATTGTGTAAGGAGTAGATCCCATGGATAATTTTTCACGTGCTTGGCATTAGTTGAACTTGCCTCCAAGTCAGTCTGCTGACTGGTAGTGGAAATACCTTCTAGAAAAGGTATTTTTAATGAATTATTAGATTGTTCTGAATCTGTGTTTTGAAGAGAGACCCTGCTTCTCAAAAACCAAGAGAATTGGTTGATATTCAAGGATCATTTCCTCCAGGCTCAAGAAGGATGCATCCCGATGAGCAAGAAACTGGGCAAAGGGGTCAAGAGTCCTGCATGGATGAAAAAATGAACTCCTGTCATTACTCAAGCATAAGCAGGGAATGCACAGGAGATGGAAGCAGGGTCGGGCCTCTTGGAATGAATATAGAGAGGTTGTCAGAGTAGGTAGAAATAAGACAAGGAAGGCCAAGGCCCATCTAGTCTAGTTGGAGGCCTGTCACTGGTGGTGTCCCCCAAAGTTCAATACTGGGCCCAATATTACTTAACTTGTTCATCACTGATTTGGATAAAGGGATAGATGCCTCTTCAGCAAATTCACTGATGACACAAAGCTGGAAGGAGTGGCTGATACCCCGGAGTGCTGTGCAGTCCTTCAGGAGGACCTTGACAGGCTGGAGAGATGGGCAGAGAACTGAAATTCAACGAGGGCAAATGCTGGGTCCTGCATTTGGGAAGGAATAACCACATGCACCAGTACAAGCTGGGAGCCGACCTGCTGGAAAGCAGCTCTGTGGAGAAGGACTTGGGGGTTCTGGTGGAAAACAAGCTGTCCATGAGCCAGCAGTGTGCCCCTGGGGTCAGTGGTATCCTGTGGTGCACTAGGAAGAGCACTGCCAGAAGGTTGAGGGAGGTAATCGTGTCCCTTTATTCAGCTTTGGTGAGACCTCACCTGGAGTGCTGTGTGCAGTTCTGGGCTCCTCAGTACAAGAGAGACATGGAGCTCCTGGAGCAGGTCCAGCAGAGGGCCATGAAGGTGACTGAGAGACTGAAACATCTCTCTTACAAGGACAGACTGAGGGAACTGGGACTGTTCAGCCTCAAGTAAAGATGACTGAGGGGAGACCCCGTCAATGCCCAGAAGTATCTGAAGGGAAGCTGTCAAGGGCTCTTCTCAGTGGTACCAACCAATGGAACAAAAGGGAAAGGGCAGAAACTGATGCACAAGAAGTTCCACCTGAATGGGAGGAAGAACTTCTTTACTGTGTGGGTGACCGAGCACTAGAACAGGTTGCCCAGAGAAACTGTGGAATCTCTGACACTGGAGATGTTCAAGAATGGTCTGGATGCAATCCTTTGGAATGTGCTCTGGGATGACCTTGCCTGAGCAAGGAGGTTGGACCAGATGACCCATTCTGGTTCCTTCCAATGTGTACCCATTTTGTGATTCTGTGATTCTATGCAAATATCTTCTTTCACACTCTGAAAGTGAATAATACATATTTCTTCAGGGAATTTGCATTTCTTACGAACTACAATAGGAATAGCAGCAATTCCGAATAAAGCAGATCTATTTTTATGGAAAGAAATGTAAATTGGATGCCTCATTCAAAATTTTTTAAATGTGCTATGTAGAATGTGTCATTCTCTGTCCCAGCTTCAATATGAATCAGCATAGGAATGCTGTTTTTAAGCATATGCATGTATTACTGCTATTTGTGTCTCTATTTGAAAATTCAGACTAAGGTGAAGGCCAGCTTGCATCCTTTTGACCCTGATGAAATGGTGCATAGAAGGCAAAAAGAGTTGCACAGTCTTGTCTCTGAATGTTCTTTCATCACATGCTATTGTCCTTGAATGTCTATTCTGTGCAATCGCTGGAAGACTTCTTAGGATACTGAGAAGTAACCAAGCAGTCCTGCTCCCCCAATTCAAATGAGATGCTCTTCTCTCAGTGCAAGACTCCTGCTTGCTCTGTGTGGGGATAACTTGACTGTCTTGCAGACATTGTCCATGTATCTGTCCTAGGAGAAGCGTGTGATTTCCGTGAACAGTCTTGTAGCACTTTTATTTTTCGTTTCAGCACTATGTTGATGGTATTGTGAAAGTTATTGCATATTTAAACTAAAAGCCACGTAAGGAGACACCTGTAGGTTATGCCACTGATAGTACAGTATGGGTTGAGACTTCAGAGCTTTTCTTCTGTTGATAGGCTTGATGTCTGTCTGGAATCACTTGTGATGCTGTAATGCAGCAGGCACAAAACCATTAAGTAACATAGTTTTCCGATCATAGAATGCTAACATGTTGGAATGGACCTTAAAGGTCATCTACTCCAAGCCTCCTGCCATGGGCAGGGACACCTCCTACTAGACCAGGTTGTTCAAGGCCTTATCTGACATGGCTTTGAACACTGCCAGGGTTGGGATATTCACCAGCTCCTTGGGCAACCTGTTGCAGTGTCTAAGTGTCTCACTACAGCACCCTCATAGTAAAAAATTTCTTCGTATTAGCTAACCTAATTTTCCCCTCTTTCAGTTTGTGCCATTACTCCTTGTCATATCACTACAGTTCCTGATGAAGAGGCCCTCCTTGGCTTCCCTGTAGGCCCCCTTCAGACACTGGAAGGTTTGCTCTGAGGTCTTCAAGCAACCTTCTCTTCTCTAGGCTGAACAGCCCCAACTTACCCCCTTACAAGGGGGTGTTGTCCTTCAAGGTGGTGTAACTTTACCACAGACTGCACATCTTTTACTTCCCTGCTGCTTCTGAATCGGGTAGTGTTTTCTTGCTCTCAGTAATACAATTTGGCTTTGAAATTCACCTGCTCCAAGGCTGAAGCTGTGAGTCTTCGGAAACTGTTGTGTCTCCCTTGATCTTGGTTAATGCATCTAGACAAAATAGGAAATAAGACTAAGGAGCTGTGTATGCTGGGGCTCTCAAGCATCAAGCTTCTGCTTTTGCTTGTTGAACTTAGCTGAGCCTTGAGGTGACACGTAGAAGATGTTTCTTTAAGCTTTTCAGCTGAGCAATACAGTGCTGCTGTGTTTGCCAATGAAGGCTCCTGGGGAGATAATGAAGGAGTGTTAGAAGCCTTAAGTGCTCTATGGCAAAATAGCAATACCTCATGTGCTGACAAACTTGAAACCTGGAAGATCAAGTCTTTGCTGCCTCTGTGTTTTAAAGGAGGGCAATGAGCAGGGAACCCCTTAGCATCACGAAGTATCACGAAGGAAAAAATTCCAGTCATTTCCCAATCACTTTTGAGGGTGTTCGTTTTGAGTTTTTGATTTAAAAAAAACTAGCAAGATCACTTTAAGGACATGATCTCTAAACTATAAATATTCTTAGTAAGTAAGAATTTTTATCTTTAATTCAGTTTTCTCTAATTGCCTCCTTTTGGTATGAATGGAAGGAGAGTAAAGTAACAGATGTAGGAACTTTGCTAGAAGTGACATTTCAAGTGAATTTTGCCTATGAGGATGGCTAACAGCTTCATCCTCATGCATTGCTTGAGAGATAATGGGACTGTCACAACATTAATATCTACTGCCGTTTTGTTTTCATTGTTTAATGTGCATGATCACTGGAGCTCATAATTAGAAAATAAGTTCCTTTTAGGAATATGCCTTATAAAGCAGAACTCAAAATTAGTATCATTATGAATGCCACTGCGTATATGACTCAAACAAATGTGAGCACCTAACCATTGTTTGCTTTTTTTCCTTTGCAATCATTGTATTATTCCCCCTGTGGCCCTTAAATGTTGACCTGATTTTGACTTCTGTAGATAATAGTCTAATACAATTCTTTGGGAAGGGAGGTTAACCTCCAAGTTAATTTTGCTCTCTGAAGTGTTCAGCTTTTTAGGCAGATCTATCTTTAAAGCCTTGGATTCTTGCTGTAATGACTAAACCAGTGGCGAATACTGCACACACACAGAAGCGAACATATTCGCTCTCTTACTCGTGCTGATTAACCTCCTGTGTAAAGATGAAACTTGGGATGCAGCATTTTCGTGGCTTTCACCCATCCACTTTTGTTTAATGTGTCACAGTACTGATTTATACTTTGGTTAATGTTTGTGTAAGCCAGACCCCTTGGTAGTCTGATTTGTGCATATGACTGTGTCAGCTCACTGGTTTTGTGTGTGTGGATTTTGACTGCTGGAAATTCTCTTGGTACATGCCTTCAAATCTACTGTCTGTCTTGCAATTACTATGTTGGCGCTTTTGATGAGAACCAAAGGTGTCCCATGGGAGAAGTGTTGGCAGAGGGCAGCTTTGGATGCCTGCAGCAAGGCTGTTTGCAGTCTAATTCCCCTCGTTTCCATTTGATGGCACAATACCAGGCTTGTTCTAAGACTTTGATGGTCAATTAATTTGTTCTTTTCTGTTCTTGTATTGGAAGCTAATTGAGTACTTGTGAAGGGTGCCAGAATAAACTCTGTTTTTGCTTGGAGTGCCAGTAAAAATGCCTTTCCCTCACCCATTTCCTTGGAAAACTGTGCTTGAAAAAATGAGCCTACATAATCACACTGTATGAAGTTGTCAGGCACAATCAGACAGTTACCACATGGTGATAATGTTTGACTCTGTCAGCCAATTTTAATCAAATTTATCAAAAGGTAGAGGTCCCACGTTGTCACTGAAGTACCCTCCTGGCATCCTTTAGCTTTGTGAAAGAGCTGACTTTAGTGAAGTTGTGGTAGCGTAAAAATCCTGATAGGTGTGAGTGTCCTTGTATGTTTTAGATGTGAGAGACTCCAAGTTTGACTCTCCTGAGCGTGTTCTATGAGTATGTGATATGACTATTTTCCCACTCCTTCCCTTTTTCAAAATACAGTCCTGGCTGTAAGTGCAGGTCTGAAGCTGCAGTTAGTTGAAGCTCTCAAGCAACACTTCTGTCAGCCTTTTAACTGTGTTTTCTTTTTGCTTTGGAAAAGATGAGTAATTTTAGATTGTGGTCTGGCATAAAAGGGGCAAAAACATTTTCTTGTTCGAAACTTACAGTAGGTTCTGTCTGTGTGCCTTAATTGATGAAGCTTGTGAGCTGTTTTGGTGAGTGACGATGAGTCTCTTGCCCTGACTTGAATCAATTTCTCCTTTTTTCCTTGTGATGAAGAATGTTCTCTGATTTTCAGGGATGTCAACCACCACTTTCCTTTCTTCCAGACTGCTGGCTTATATGGCCATGGAACAACAGACAACATATGTAGTCCATTGCTGGGGCCAGATCAGTGAGGCCAGTCAAACAGTTCAGGAATTGCAGGATTCATGATTGCTAGACAGGTCTGCTCACTTGCAAGCTTCATGGGACACACAGGAGTACTGTAAGACTTTAAGATGGGAATCTTTGTTAATCTTTGCTTTGGCAAAGTATGGGATTATGGTTTGGTTTTGGTGCTTTGGGATGAGAAGAACCTAATAAACTGCAGGGATGTTACTGTAGAATTGTGATACAGAATACAGTTCCCCTGGAAAAGGAAGTGCAGTTTTTCTTCTTTGCGGTATGGGACATCCCATTTCTTGACCTCCCTCTGACCACCCCCCTTACTTAAATACACTAATCTTTTTGCTGGGAAGTCCTGGCTGTTGGTGGGGTTTGTTTTGTTTTTTCGCCATTTAATGTAAAATGTTTCCTCATTTAGATGTTTTATTGCTATTACTTTATGAAATGCTTGAAAAATATCTGAAGTTCTTGTTCACGTAAAGTACCTGTTCTTGTTTAGAATTAGATGAACAAGCTGGAATAAAGAGGGTATATGTTGTATTCCTGATTGTATATATATGATTGTATTCCTGTATTTTGGTAACTTGTCACTCTGCCACCAATACATGAATTCTGTATCAGTTGTCCAAAGGTACCCACTGAAATCTTTTTGCACTAATATGTTCAATTTTCTGCGCTCCGTTTTCTTTTAGAAAACAATATCCTTTGTACAACTTTGTAACAGGAAAATATAGGGGAATCTGAGAACTTTGAATATCTCTGCTGCTGACCTTGTGACCTTGCAGTTTGGCTCCAGAAGATTTTCCATGGGGCAGATGTATTTCCCCACTCCTGCTAATTGCTGACTCTTTATCAAGACCCTTTTCTGTTCTGCGGAAGATGCTAATTTTAACAATCAAGAACATGTAAGCAGCCATGTGAGTGAGTGTTTCTGGGAGCAGGAGTGAGGTGCAGGATAGGAAAGGCCTCTGCTTTGGACAGCAGTGGTGGCTTCGTTGGTGCCTGGAAGCTGCCACAGCCATATCTGAGTACAATGTGCCTCTCGTGAGGAGGTGAAAAGGATCCAGGTTCCAATAGTTAGTAGCAGCTGTCTAGTGCTAGTTATGGGCTCTGTCCTGTAAGATCGACTGTAGGGAGTTGCGAGTGAGGGTGCATCTTGCTTCTCTTAGCTCTGAGATTGTTTATTTCCTCGACACCTGCAGGCAAAGATAATGCTTCATTTTTTTCTTTTTAAAGGAGGTCAGTAAGCAGAAGCTACTGTGGAGGCATTGCAATATGACTTTGAGAAAGAAGGTGCTGGGGGAGTTCATAGTATCTCTTCCTTCCCTCCTTCCCTTGCCTGTGTTTTAGGAGAGGTTTCCTGGGCTGCCTGCTGGATAAGTGATATGGGACAGAGCAAGAGTAGGATAGAGCAACTTCTGTGGAAGTACTGACAGCTGATGTCAAACACAGCAAGCAAGCAGGGATTCAGGAACAACCCTTCTGTCTTATGCATTTCTTTTGAATTCCTGAATGTTGCAATGCTTGATGACATTGGTTCCTAATTCATGTGATCTTCTATCAAGCAATATGAGGCATCACAAATGAAGCAGTAGGAATATCCTTGAGCAGTGTTTATTTTAGCTCATTAACTTGCTTACAGCTCTTGTCCTGCAGCTGCAGTGAATAAGTCTGTGCTCATGTAAAGTTGCAGGCAAAGAGCATGACCCAGTGCAGTGAGTAGGTGAGTGCCCTCTTGCAACTGAGGAGAGCCTGGTCCAGTGTTATCTGATGGTAGGTCTGCTTTGGGCAATCATGACTGTACTGAGGGTGAAGAGCAGCAGCTTGACTAGCTGTTTTCTGTGGAACTGTTGTCCTGCTAGTTTTCTGGTTGTGCTCAAGGCAGGCAGGATGTTGGATGTGCACTCTGACCGCTTGCTCTTCAGACAACTGACCCAGTTGTTAATAACTGCGGTAAAAGTCTAGAGGAAGTTGGTAGTAGTATCATCATCTGATAGCTGATGTATGAAAAGTTGCTCCTAGGAAGGTAGAAGTGAATTCCCATGTGGAGTCTATGTGCTCTATGCCTGATTTATCGCTAACAGGCATAATAATGAACCTGCAAGGGTATTTCGGTGGAGTAGTTAGGATATGAAGCCTGAGCTGATGAAATCTAATAAATAAAGCATTTTGATCCATTAGAGCCTTTGCCTTCACTGGAAATATTCTTAAGTTCTTTGTTGGATTAGGGTAATATCCTCTAAATAACCTGGCTGATAGAACAAAGGAAGGGAATTTTAGGAAAGTATAAGCAATCATCAGTAATAGGAATTTTTTTTTCCAATTTGCTTCTGAGGTTAAAATAACAGGAACCAGATGTAAAATAGCAGATATGTTTAGGACGTGAATTCGCTTTGTGAATTACCATGTCATGTCTTGGAGAGAACGGTATGCAGAAAGAACAGTGTGCTGTGCCAAATGGGTAGGAATTTTAAATTATCTTCTTTTCTCACTTCTGAGAAACTGAATCAAAAATACCTGTTGCTTGCGTAAGTATCTCTGGCTCATTTACGCGGAGATACTTCCCAAATGAAGAGTAGTGTTCATAGTAAGTTTCATTAGATAGCGTGCATTGCTTGTTATCTGCAAGTAGTTGAAGTTCTAGAAATGTTAAGCAGAACTTTAGAATGTAAACAATTGACTAAAAATCCCCTTATTTTCAACAGAAGCCTTAAACAAAAGCTGTGTAAACTTCTAGCTTACTGTTGCTTTCATGATACTATAATTAATTTGCTATTTCCTGCCTCTTTTTTAGAAGTTGAAAGCTCAGCCAAAATATGTTTGGAAGATGAACAAAAGGGTTTGGTTTGCCAAGAGCCACAAACTCTGTTGGGGCAAAGAGTGAACCATCACTTTCTGGTCTTTTTCCTGAAAAACATTTCCTTTTCATTGCTATAGGTCTCACACTAGTTTTCTACCTCTTTCTTTCTTGCTAGAGGCTGAGTTTGCAGATTTTGATACTAATATATTACAGCAGGCTGGAAAGGAGGCATGGTGATGGAGTCGAGTCTGTCAGTGGGATCTTGTGAACGTACCTCTTCTAGGACTGTTTATCTAAACTTTTAAGAGGTATTCCATGAACAGGATGATAAATATACCTTACACAAAGTGATATTTTCATGTTAAAAATCTGTGATAGCTTTTATAGTTTGTATGCCACAGCAGGCTAGAGGTCAGAAACATACTGACAGTGTAACTTTGGTGTGTGGTGTTTTGTTTTTAAATGAACTCCCCTTCTGGGGAACCTCTGAGTTAGACCAAGTCCTGCATGAAATGCAGTTGCTAGCAGGTGGAAATGAGAAAGATGTGGACTTGTTTTTGCGTGTGTCAGTGAACAGCAGAGTGATGTGGTGGAACAGTAGGTGACATCTCACTGCTTGCAGTCTAGTCATTACTGCTCCTCTTCTCAAGGTGATGAAGTAGGAGAGGTGCATTTCACTCCCTTGTTCCTGATTCAGGGTGCTGTGGGAGCATGATATTGTGTCCTGCAGCAGCTTAGGCTGGCCAGTCAAGGAAAATCATTAGTGAGGGAGGTGAAAGGCATGGCCATGGAAAGGGGAATTTGAGACTATATGGGTGAGTAAAGGATGCCTTTGCTTTCAGGACCGTTGGAGCTATCTGTGTAGCAAAGGAAGGAGGAGTGGGGGCTTTTCCCTGGACTGCATTTCTGGGCTGACTGCATGGCAGTGTCTCTCTAGAGCAGTTAACTCCAGTTGACTGAGAGCTTTGTTTCTTGGCTTCTTTGGGCTTCCATCAACCTAACCAGAAAAATTACACATCTGGGTCTTGCTGAGGAACAAAAAGCTGCTAGTGGAATGACTTAAGTACATGTGTTGCAGTTACGCTGCATCAGGTATGAGGGAAGGGGGTGGCAAGGGTCAGTTCCTAACAAGATGTGCATGCTCTAGTCTTGGAGATGACTTGAGAGCTGAATTTCTTTCCTAACACAAAGAAAGAGTGTGTTTCTGAATCCTGTTAGCTGAAAGGAGGGTATGGTTGCAGAGAGACTCCCTGCACTGAATCAAGTTTGTGATTTGTCTCTTCAACTGCAAAGCTAAAGATATGTCCTTTCCAATCCTCTGTGTTTGTGTGAGGTGACTCTCAGGGGATGCTGATGTTGCAGTTACCATGGGAGCCAATTCAAAGTGGATTGTCATGCCATCACAACTAAAAGATATATGTAAATTCTATGGTAGCATTTTGCAGAGGTTTGGGAGTATTTCTTGCAAGAAAAATATTTCTGTTATTGACATAGGGATATTACTTCTGTGTGTGTTAAACATTTCTAAAATCAAACTGGCTCTGTGATAGATAGGACAGATAAACAGTCAGACAGCCCAAAGTGAGTATAGATAGAAGAATTCTAACTCAGGAGACAAGTTTCCCCTGGGAATTATTCTGTTTGCTTGAAGTGTTTTTGAGTTACCTCAATCCCATTCTTATAGTGCATTCATAAAAATCCAAGAAGAATTCTTTTTTCCTTGCATATTTAGATCTTTATCCTTTTCACTGCTCTATTTGTGTTGGCTGACACTTTCACCTGCCTCAGTCCTCAAGAAAAGTCCTCAGCCAAGACTTGGAGATGCTCATTCTAGGACTACTATGTTAACAGCAACATGCTATGCACCTTGGACTTGTTTTTTCATCCGTGGAAATCAAATGGTTATTCATGCTGGACCCCTACAGTTTAAAACATCTGCTTGTCACCAGAACTTGTTCGGTGACTTTGGACTTAACAGCTTGGGGGCTGAGCTCTGGACCTCCAGGATCTCTAGGTTCCTGTGCTGACAGTGCTTCTAGCACTCACAGCATCTCAGTCCACCAGCACAGCAGAGATGGCAGATGTGCTTCTTTGGAAATTTCTTTGTGTGAAGTTATATGAAATCTCTAAATTTTAATTGCTAATTTATTTTAGAAAGAACAGTTTGTCTCTGACCTACATATGGGACTCAAATGTGACTTTCTGGCTCTTGTAAGACTTTTCATTGTTGAAAATCTGAAACAGTATTAAGACTACAGGGATGCTGTTGTCTCTTCTTCTTGTAACTTTTATTTTCTGCTGCTAGTGTGGACTCTAAATCTTTGCAGAGAAGAAAGCTACATCAACAGGTGTAGAGTTTAGAACTCTTTTATTGGTTGCTGTTTGTAGGTCTCCTGGGGAATTATAGGAGAGCTCTTTTTGAGCAGAACTGATTGGTTTGTTTTTAATGCTCTCTCTCTAGAATTCCTTTTTTAATTGTTCTTGGTGGGTTTTTTTCTGTTTCTCAGTACAGAAAAGATTCTGGTCCATGAACAAGAATTTTTATTATTAGGGGCTGTAGATTTTGATGACTTGTCAAAAAACAGTAACAAAACCCTCGACCACCTCTGGAGACCATTCTTTTCCAATGCAGAAGTTCTGCATTGAAAAATCTAATTCTTTGTTCCAGTGTTATTGGAATTGTTTAATCTGGTTTTGCTCATTTATTAGGAAGAAGTGCTTTCTGTCCATCAAGCACACAAGCTATTAAGAAAACTTTACTGTATCATTCCCATTACATATGGCACTTTCCTAATAACATTACTATTCAGGCAATTTCATTCAGATTTTATCAAATTTTCTAGGCAGGCCTGTTTCAGGAACAGGATGTAATGATAAAGATGTGCACAGCTGAGGAAGCCAAATTAGTATGAGGAGTATTGCTAAGGAACTGGAAAGGCATTGATCTAGTTCAAGGAGAGTATAAGCTTTTGGTGCAGGTGACATGAAAATGAGGGAGTCTGCAAAACAGGAAGCAAAGGCTGATATCCTGTGTTGGGTAATAAACTGATAGTTCCTCTTATTCAGGAATTCCAAAATACTTTACAAGCATCAGTGAATGATTTGGTTGTGCAGTTGTGGTTTACTTCAGCACCAGTATGTCTTGTACAAACTTTGATGGTAGGACAGTGTTTGAGTGGCTGACGTCCAGGGAAGTGCTTGAGTTACCATCCCTGGAGGTGTTTTAGGAACATGTAGACCTGGCAGTGCTGTGTTAATGGTTGGGCTCGATGGTCTTTAGAGGTCTCTTCCAGTCTCAATGGCTCTATGATTTGGCTTTCAGTTCAGTAGAACATTGTTCCAAACGGGTAAAGCCATTCTTTGCAGAAGAGACTGTTAATGGAAGGGAGAGGAGGATATTGATCCTAGTCTGTGAAATGAACTTTTATTACGCATAATGTACCTGAGCACCTTTCATTCAGGACTCACGCTTTCAGCCTCCTGTAGAAGCTGTTTGCTCCTGTTTAAAAGCTGTACTCTCAAAACAATGCATACTGCTGTGCATATGATTCTCCTTCAGGGAAGGGAGAGAATAAACTGAGCATCAGATATGAGCTGCAGCACTTAGTGCACTGCTGGGAGGCACTTGGATGTGACAGTGATACAGGCAGTGTCAGAAGCGATGCAGCACAGAAGAGAAAGCGTCTGTGCCAGCAGATGATGTTTGATGTTCACCACAGTATTTCTCTAGAGCACTGCTATGTTAAGCACCTAAGCCAAAAGCATTTTTGCTCCACAGCCCCCAACTACTCTGTAAACACAGCTAGAGCACCTTGTGGCTCCAGCAAATGCAAAAAAAGTAGATATTTTTAAGATCGAGGCAAGACATCTCTGCCAGGAAAACTCCCCTCAGTGTAGCTGGCAAGCTGCAGCCTTCCCTGTGCTATTTGCTGCTCAAAGAAAGCTTGAATCCATGAACTAATACAATACAATTTCTTGATTGATTTTTACGGACAGGATTTTTACAAAACTTGCTTTGGGATTTAGGAATTTACTTGTCACTGGCTTTCCTCAGAGCATAAGCATTGATTCTCTGTGGCTATCCAGAGAGCATCTGAATGCTGTTACAGCATCCTTCTGAAGATGCTGGCAGTGCTGTATAAGCAATTCATCAGACCTTATAGGCAAGGGAGGTAAACGATTCTTTTTTTGTATCAATTGTGTATCTCTTGGGGGAGGTAGGCGGAAAGGTTGTCTCCGTAGTGCCTACAGAGTAGATTATAGCAAGGGTCTGGGTCTTGCAGTGGCAAGTGCTGCCAACTGAAGAAAGTTTGTTGATATTGCAAAGGGTTGCTGGTGTCAGAGTTTATGCCTTATATACGAGTTTCTTGGTCCCTCTTTTTATGTCAGGTTTACATGCTTACTCTAAAGTCAACTGTAGTTATATAGTTTTTTGGAGAGCAGGAAAGATGTTGAATGATTGGTTTTCCATCTTTCCCCCTTCCTATAACAAAGCTATCCTGCCCAATCTGGGCTTTTGATTTTTTTTTAAAAATAATTTCTAAAAGGATTTCCCAATAGAGAATGTTTATTTCTAGCTGTGGAAGACTGAGCTCTAGAAGTACTGTTTTCATTTTAAAAACTTGATCTGTAAAAATGCTGTGTCTGCACGGGCAGTGTATGTTAGCACTTGGGGCACGTTCCTGTGCTGATTTCATGTCAGAGATAGTCTTTTCCTTGTATCTTGTTCAAAGACTCTTTTACTTTGTTTTGAGGCCTGAAGCCAGTACTGTTGCAAAATATGATAATGTCTTCAAACTGACAATTACCTGGAGATATTTTTTCTTGGATAAATTTATTTGCCTTTATTTCTCCTGTCCTGTGCACAGAATCAAGGCAGCAATATAATTCTCGTCTTTCTGTTCTGTTTGACCCTGTTTGATAGAAACCCTTCTTCAGGGATCACAGTCATGCACTGGAATTGGGACACTGTATGATCTTCTCAGCTGTGCTGAAAGGGCAATATAAAAATGACAGAAGCAAGACAAAGTGTAGTGTGAACAAGCTCCAGTAGCTTAGTTGAGAAAAGCTTTGTTCAAGGCATCACATAAATACAACAGAAGATAGTTTTATGGTTTAAAAAAATGAAGAGAGAATTATGTAGGTAATCTTTGCAACCTAGTAAAAATATCATAGTACGCAGAAATTGAAGTGTTACAGCTTTCTGTGATCTAAATTGGCATCTAATCTTAGTCAGTAGGTGAAACAACACTTGAGGATTTTGTTTATAGTGATTGCTTTTTTTTATCACTTAAGAACAAAGTGGTGTTTTGAAAGCCTTCGATATGGGAATCAGGCAAATAAGGCAATTCAGGTAATAAGTAAAATCTCTGAAGATCAAGGAAACTCCATGCTTTACACTGTATTTAGAATTGCCCCAGACCTATTTTTAATGTCCTGGCTCTAAGTCTGAAAACTGCACTAGGGGGAAGAGGGTTATTGAGACCAAAATCACTTCCTGTTTAGAGGCTAAAACTGTATTTTGCCTATTATTCAGGATCTTTTTTTTTTTTCAAATCAAGAAGTTGCTTTTCTTGCAAAGGAGATACTTGACTTAACAGGGATTGCTGTAGCTGTGGATCAATTTTTTTTCTCATCAAGAAAATGTAAAAGCTTCAGCTTACATTAATTCTGTGTAACTAAAGCTGTCTAAGAATTAAACATCTAACTAGTCATTTAGGGCTTCTTTCTGCAGGTGACAGGGGAAACCAAAGGGAGATTCATCCCAGCTCAAACAGGGCTTTCCTCAAGATGAGCTTTGTTGAGGAATACATTGAGTGCCAGTAGCTGGGTGTGCAGCTGCAGGGTGAGCTGCAGGTTGTGCCCTGGGTCTGGGGAAATGGTGGGAGCCCATGGGGAAGGGGGCCGTGACCTGGTGTGACCCTTTGCATCACAAAGGGACCTTTTGGCACCTTCCAGGTGATCAGACAATCAGGGACAGAGCAGGAGCCAAGGACCCAGCAGGAAGACACCCTTACAGTGTCTTCCCTTACATATGGGCACGCTGTATTGCAGTGCAAGGAGTCCAATGGGGCACCCATCTGGTCACTGGAGCTGCCAGGTGTGAAGAGGCTTTGGTTCCAGCAGTGGAAGTCTGGAGTGGTGGGAGTGCAACTGGCAGAGTGGGTCTGGAATGGTCAAACAGGGAATTTTCTTTAACCTGCTGTATTGCAGTTGCTGTTTCTTTTCTTTGGATGTACGAGGAACCAAGATGTCCCTCTGAGACTGACTGCATCTGACAGTTAAGTGGCTCGAGTTGGATAGAGATGTTTGCACAATTTGAATCCCAACTGTGATCCTTAGAGCAACAACCGACTTTGTTACAGGGGGTGTACCTTGAGGTAGTGCAGCATTTACAACCAGAAATATTTTACTTTGAAGGATGATGCTTAGTTTATGGGGTTCTCCTGCTGGTAGTTTACATGTATTTAGTGGAGTGTGATGGTAATTGTGTATAGAAGACCCAGCTTCAGAACCTGCTTCTCCTGTGCAACAAGCAGGGTCTATTTGCAAAGACTTCCCGATGTGCTTGGAAGACGTCCAGTGTGTTTGCTTGGACAGCTGACTGCTTAGTGCAGTAATGGTGAGGAAGGGTGGATTTTGTCAGCATGGTGCAACAAAGGTTGCAGAAAAAATAGAGGGAACATAAATGAGAAAAGGACTTCTTGAAATAGGAGTTGTGTTATGTAAAATCAAATGTTTTGGAGTTGGGAGTTAACTCTTTGGGTTTTGGAGTGTGGTTTTTTTTCCCCTGAACTCAGGGAGTAATTCCATTGTTATCCAGGTTTACAGAACTTTGGTGTTAGAGCTGCCATTTCTCCTGGTAGCTTGTCATTCACATGGAAGGTCAGCTATTGTGAATGAGTGCTTGTCTAGCCATTCTACTACTTTTTGTCAGTGTGGGTATGTCACTTCAAGTCTTGTGTCCTGGAGCTGGTTAAAGAGTGTACAAGGGGCCCTGCTGTAAAGACTCCTGCCAGTGCAGTAGGATTTTTTTTTTAGCCTCTGTGTGTGGGCTTTTTTGCTTCCATAATGGTGTGGCTTTCTTCTGATCCAACTTTTTTTTTTCCCCCAGATGAATTTTAAAATGCTAAAACTGGTAGATAAACAAAAGCAAAAGTCAATCTCATGCAGTTCAGCTGAGCTGCAGACTTGCTGATTGACTTTGATAAACCAGCTTGTCTATCAGACCTCTTATCTGTCTGTGAAAGGGGCTTCTTAAGGTAAGTACAGTCAGGATTTTGAGTTCATATACTGAGTGCCTGTAGGATGATGGAGAAAGGGGAAGGTTTTGCATGTTCTTAGAACATCTAGTGAAAAGCTGCATATAGCCGGTCCTGGTTTGTTTTCTCCTCTCCCACTTCGGTGCTTTAGCTCAAAGACTGAAAACATTTCACTGACAGATTATAACTCAGAGGTGAAAACTCATTTGTTTTGCTTTTTCTGTTAAATTTCAAAGAGCATCATGGTGTCATAGGCTACTAAGCTGACAAAAGAAAGATCAGTAGGAGAGTGGGTTTTCTCTGGGCAAATTACTGGACCCAAGACAAAGGCAGCAAAGAACTGTCAGAATGTTTTTGTCACAGAACAGAAGAGGAAGACTGGACACCTATCAACTGGTCTTCACAAATGGGTTGCTCTGAAGAATCATAGAGTCATTCCAGCTAGAGACTGGGATCCTGTGCTGGACCTGGAGTAATTGTGAGAAGGGATTGCTTTTGGGGACCATCATATCATCCTTGCCATGGTAGGTGCTGTCAGTGCAAAATGTCTTGATGGCAGACAGAGAAATGTGATCTTTGTTCTGAAATGACCAACAAATGTGATCTCTTTTCTAAGAGAAGAGTATCTTTTTCTTCCCCTGAGATTTTTTGATGGATGAATTGAATTTCCTCCCTTTTCACCCTTGCCTATGACTGTCCAGGCCAATCATTTGCTCGTTCCTGTCTCTACAGAGCTAGTTCTGCTTCAGCGATGGATAAGTTCTTCTGGACCTGTACTTGATTACCAGCTCTGTTTACCACAAGGGAGCAGTTATTAATGTGCTCTCATTTTTAAGCCTATTATAACTCCTTCACTTTGATTAATTTCACTGTGCAGCCCTCTACTCTTTTAGCCTATATATGATGTGGTTCTGATTGTAGTAGTTCTGTTGTTTCCCTCCCAGCTGAAGGAGGAGGCTAAAGGGCTATTGATTTTTATATAAAGATGAGTTTAATGAGACTTGGAGGTTGGGCTTGATCCAAGGCTTCGTGGAGTTGGCGGTGATCAGTCATTAGATTTCAGTGGATTTCAGACTCTGGTATCTGACTTATTGCCATGGAATTCAGCTGCCTGTGTAGTAGGGGTTTTGCAGGTCTTCATAAATTGTTCAAAAGCAGCAAACTATCATGGTGAGGGAGGGTGAGGGGAAGCACACTGACCAGATACTTAACAGCTTTTTCTTTTATTCTTGTGATCTGTTGTCTCTTCTTTGCCACGTTTCAACCTTGAATGTGTGGTCGTGGTGCATGTGACAGGGGTTCATAATGAAGGATGCAACTCCAGACAATACAGCAGAGCTCTAACAACAAGCTTCCAGAGAGAAAAGCTTATCTTTCTGAGTTGTAATTTGGTAGGTATTAATACATATATTTTTAAAAATTAATATTGTAATCAGAGATAGGGACAGCATTAAAAACATAGGCATGAGCTAGAGGTGTAATTCAGAGGTTCACCTCCGTTAGCATTTGGGCTAGATCTGGCCTGGGGGCGAGGTTCTGTTTTTCTTGCACACCTGTGCACATGTTGATGCTTTGCCTACGAGCTGCTGCCTCTCCCTTTAAGGAGGAAAGATTTCTGTGTCACATGCCAGAAGATGGGCCCACTGCACTGCCCCAAACCAGCTTGTGGCAGGCATTCCCAAAAGATCAGACTATCTTCTTGGCCTTAATCGTCCCTGCAAATGGCTGCTGCAGCTCCAGCTTCATTTCTCCCCCTCTCCCTCTGCTTTTTCTCTCCTGACTTTTGATTGACTGGTACTCTAGGTCAACCAAATGCCATCAATTTCCCCTGATATAAAAGTGTGTGAACAGTGCATCACTCTTACCTATTCAGCCCTGAGGAGCTTGTTCTCTACAAAGGCAGGCTCTTTCTATGCTTTGTTCCTGCAGATGTCATTTTTCAGGCTTCTTCACTGTACAGTGTTAGGTAGTGTATTTTCAGCTGGAACAAGTTGGTGTGGCTGTCCATTAAAATTAAGAATAAATGTGTTATATCACCACAAGATGCATTCATAGAAGTGGGGAGAGGAGAAAGTTTTCCATGCATCTGACTTTTAAGGAACGCAGCTATTTCTAAGGCCTTTGTAAAGACAGATTTAATCTGTATGTCTAATATGTATCCTAAAGAAAACAGCAAAATGGAGTATTGCTTCTTGGAGCCTACTCTTTTTTGTCAAGTACATAGAAGGAAGGTAGATTTTTTTTTTAATTATTTTTTTTTTTTGTGAGAGAAGGATATGTTGTTCTGTTTATCTGCTGTGTTTACCATTAGCAAGAGGACTGTACAAATAACAGAGGAACAGAGTTCATATACCTTGTGGGTGCTAAATTTTAGTAGGATCTGTATAATAGCTGTTGGCAAATTCATCTCTTACCTTTGCTGAAAAAGCTACTGGTCACTCTCTCAGATGTCTCATTCAGTTTAGTGATGATGAGCATCTGTTTAAACTAATAGCTTAAAAACTCTTGACAGAACTAGAGCCTTATTCTTGAGTCTGTCTTATCTGTAGCTATAACAGCCAGTAAGTCCCCTGGGCTCTTTACTCTGTTGCCATCAGGTGCCACCTGCAATGCCATCAATGGACAATGCAGCTGGCAGGTTTCCCTCATACTTATGTACCTTTCTGAAGAGGCTGTACCCTGTACCTCAGCTTGGTTCAGGCATCAGTGCCCTGCAGCTGCACAGAAATGTACTGTCTGTTGTGCTCATTACAGACCTGTAGAATCTGTTGGGGCAGCTTGATGGCTTGCACACGCTGACTGGTGTTTGGATGAACCCACAATGGGAACAGACCTCCTTTTCTGTTGAGAGTAAATTTACTGAGGTGGAAATTTCGAAACCTTAGACCCGAGCTTTTCTGTTTTCTCCTGCAGGATTCCAGTGTGGCACTACGTACCTGGTAACTTTGTCTTACCATTTGTTGTTCCCAGTTTACAGGTGCAGCAACTCAGAGTAGAGGTCTAACTGGAGGAGAGGAGTGAGGCAGTGGTCTGCCAAGGTCTGCTTGTGAAATAAACTTCACATGCAACTTGTGGAAGTGAGACAAACGAGTCAGCTCTAAAGTTTTTGGCCTCCCCAGAGGGTGCAGCATTCATGTTTCCTTGTAATTTTCAGGCTTGCTTTTAGAGTCATGCATTTTTGTGTAGAGGCTGTAAGTACATTACCTTCTCCTCTCAGAAGCAAAAGGAGGTAAAAAGATTGTAGCACTGAAGAACAGAGAAAAGGAGAGGCATGAATGTTACCTCAGTATTTTTTGCTTTGAGTAGAAGACCCTGACTGAGAGAAGTAGAGGGCACTTGTAGGCACAGAGATTTTGTACACATGCTTAGGGATGTTTGCAACGGGTTAACATACTGAAGGCCAACACACAGTGTATGTAGAAATAGCTGTGTGCTGGTCATTTGTATGAGGCATGACTCTCCACAGAACTGTGTGAGTGCTGACAAGACTATTTTTTTGCGAGTGTAAAGGGCAGCAAACCTGGACATGCATTTGATGCACTCTGGCTTCTGAGCCTTCACTGAGAACTTAAGTTGCAATTATCTGTGAGTGAGAGTAGGAGAAGGCTATGAATGCAGTTGAGGTGTTGAACTTGGGAGGACAGAAAGGGGGTCTGGGAGATTCTCAGTCAGTTCGTAGCTTCAGTGTTCTCTGAGGGTGATCAGCTGCACGTGACCTGCTGTTCCCTGCCAGTGCTGCTGTGCAGTGCTGAAAGCCTTCAGAGAGAGAGGGTCTGTGGCTGCTCCTACTGCCTGAGCTGCCCAGGCCTGCAGAACATTGTCACAGGTAATTGAGGGCCTGGTGAGTTCTGCTGCAGATCACATCACTTCCAGCCTCGTGTGGCCTTTTACAGTGAAGGTACTGGAGAGTAGGTTCACTTGTGGGATTTCCCTGCTTCCCTCATACATGACTCCTGCTGGCTTTCATTCCCTTCCACCCCTCAATATGAAAAGGATGGCAGAGCTCCTTTGGTAGCTCTTGGTTCTGTTTGTGTACAGCGGTGTTTTTTGTCCTGTGGTGGCCTTGAATAGTGGTGATTGTGGAAAGTAGGAGCTGGTGTTGGGGCAAAATAACTTGTTGCCCATTTAGCCTGTTGGAAGGAAGGCAGGCAGGCAGGCAAATGGGGTTTACCAACCAGCTGCTGCATGGCTGAGTTCCGGATAGCCTTCTGCAGGCAGAGTGGTTATGGCACAGGCTGCAAAACACCCAGTCACTTGCCTGGGGTGTCTTCTGCCCTCTTGGATGAGAGATTACACTCGGCTGCCTGTACCCGCCTCTGTGGTGTTCTGGAAGTGTGTCCTTCTGAAGGGGGTGAGGCTCCCCTGTGTCTGTTCAGTCACTAAGCAATGCCTGTGAACTTGTGTCTGGAAGTACGAAGCAATTAATTTAAGAGGGTTTCCACTGGTTAAAGTAGAATTTAAGTTTATGCTTGTTCTTTCTTGGAAGGACCAGACTGTTAGGGAGAGGATGCAAGGACAAAGTGTATGTCAGAGGCATGAGTTAACTTGTATATCGATTGGGCAACAGTAGCAAGAGGGCTCAGACTCTTCATGCTTTTGGTATCTTTTTACGTAGTTAGTAGAAGTAAACTGACATCTGGAGGCACATGGAAAGTGATGGCGTAGAAAAGCTGAAACTCTTTCTTAATGGATTTGTCCTCTTTCTGCAATCAGAATTAGCACACGTGATGGTGCTGCTGCTGTGCTTTCTTTTGGCCTGGTTTCCTAAGTGCCTTTGCCCATATGAGTTTGTGGAAATTGATTCTTCCTGGGCTTCCACAAGCTGTGCTGTGAGCTGTCGCAGAGTGTTTTGCTCGTTTGTTCCAGGTGATTTTCTCAGGGTCAAGGTGAGTCAGTGGCTGAGCCGTGAGCAGAACTTAGAACATCAGATTCCTGCTCGTTTGACCTGTGGAAGCTGCTTTGATAGATGGCTTTTTCAGGGAGCTGATCACTTGATATTTTGGGTACACTTAGAAAACTTTCACGTGTGGCTTGTGATACTGCTAAGTAGATTTTTTTTTTTCTCTCTTTAGTATGAGAAAGATAGGTGGGAGGAGAATATGTGATTGTACTGCATGAGGTTTTTTTGGGGATTATTTTTCTCCCTTCCCTCCAATTATTAGTCACCATATGACCAGCCCTTCTTCTTAAGAACAGTATTATGCTTTCCAAGACTTACAGTCTAGAACAGAGACTGAAGTACACAATACTTGATAATTTCCTTCCTCTCCATCCACTGACCACATGCATCTCCTTTGTTGCTAGAGAAGGCTCAGCACTGAACACTCTAGTGTGTATCAATGCTATTATTATAATTTACTGTCTGAAAAGAATGGAATTAAGAAGATGAACTAGATATCTGTGTAGTGTGTTTTCTAGATTTTGAGAACAAGATGTGTGCTTTATTAGTTCTCTGTCTTGTTTTGTTATTAACCAGATGAGAATATCAATGAAACCATAGAAAGTTGTAGTTAGATTTTAAAAAAATAATTTCATGAGTAGCATTGTGAAATATCAGGTACCATTTCATAGTTAAATTTGAGGTAGAAATTAGAAGTTTGGAAGCCATACTATAGAAGGCCATAAGCTTAACAAAATACTATCAAAACTCAGAGTCTGTCCCCAATGATTGTTTTCTTTTAGAGAGTTTGAACTCATTGGTCCTTCAAGGCTACCTTTTTGGTATTTGAAAACCTCTTTAGAGCTGTTCTGTTGTTTACGTCTGTATTTTTCTCTCTTCAGACAATTAAAACAAGTTTGGTCACATAACATTCTCTGTTATTATTTCATAGCTTTTCTGCACTTCACAATGATACTTGCTTTTCCAGTAATGGTATCACTCTTCTAAATGCATTAAAAAAATCCCACTGAACAAATAAGCACAGAAAAAAAGCCCACACCACAAAAAAGCAACTAGCTCTCTAAAACACCATAAGACTTGATTTCATTTGTGTATAGAAAGAAGAGTGATTAAATGTGTGTGTTTAAAGGGAGAATTAAATACATTTTACTGTTTTGGAGCTTAATTGGAGTACTGTACTAGATGCTGAGTTTTACTGATGTCTTGAATGTGTAATAAAGGAGAAAAGCTTGCTTTTTATAGTAAGGACACATGTATTTGAAGAAAATTAACATTTTGGATCAAATGGTAGCTCTACTGAAGTTCCTGTTTCTGGGATTTCCCCTATAATTCTACATTTAAAGCAGTTGCGTTATTGTTTGGTATTTGTGCCTTGTCAGTATCGTATTTGAACACCCACTAGCATGTTAAGTGACGTAATTTAACATGCAACTTGGTGCAGTTTGTTCCCTTTCCCCTCTGCATGTGTTTCATTAACAACAAACAAGCAAATTGATCTTATGCCACATGCCAGTGGTTGGCAATCCCTCTAAAATCAAATTGGGATACATTTGCTACTTGTGAAGCTGGGCTCTCAGAGGAGTAATATTAGCATTCCCAATAAGGAGTAGAAGTAGGGGAGTGTATATTATAAACACCTTAGGCCATGTAGATAAATAATAAACATCAGGGATTATATTGTTTTCTCTTCTGTGTCTAAGACTAATGTGGCTTTATTCCAGCTGACATATTTAAGAGATTTTTTTTTTTTGACCCAAGATGAAAATGAGGGGCCAGTTGCTGAAGTGTTGTAAACACCCAGAGCTCCAGAGAAGACAGACAGGCTTGGTTTAGCCACACAGATAACTGCAGTTTTTTGTTAGGTGTTTATATTGCTCTGTTGGCTCAAATGAATGTGCCTT
>VYXB01010516.1:214202-322724 GCA_013397135.1 Pachyramphus minor
TTTTTTTTTTTTTTTTAATGTGTGAGGATCTGGCACTGCAAATTCAATTTAAATTCTAATGGGAGCATGACTAGAGCTGCATAAATGACATCTGGCTCCACATTAGAGTGGTCATCTCTGGCAAAGATTGCAGCGTGGATTCTTACCTTGCAAATGAACATCCTGGTGACTGACCATGAGTTCATGTTGTTGTTTCTCTCCTTTCCTCTGACCGCCAAGTATGGAGTTGTTTATGCCAAATAGCACAATTTCTCTGGGAGCAATTGTGAGCCTTGCTCCAAACTGCTCAGTTACTAATGTACTCTCCTAAATTGTGGCTCAACAATGCTTTGTGTCGATATGGCAAGGATTTGACATAGATGTTATGACTCTCCCAGCTGTGGGAAAAGCATCAACTCGAACCCACTCTTTGATGGGCTTGAGAATCAAACAACGAGGCACAACAGGGGTAGGGAGGGAGGGTCTGTTGTCCAGGGACTGCTTTCTAAGCCAACAAAGCTTGGCAAATTTTACCTAAATGCGTCAAAAACTTTAAGTTAATCAGGTGTTTTTTCACCACCTTATTTTGGTTTAAGTGTTGTTTGCCTGAAGCTTGGAGAGATTATGCAGTCTCTGTACTTCTCTGAAGAGAGTTTCCAAGAGGACAAGCATAAGGGGAATAACAACAATTCTCATCTTTAGCTTCTAACAAGGATCCTCCAAGAAAATTTTCTTTCTTAAGGAGTGAAAAGTCTGAGGTTAACTTTTCTAGGTAAGTAAGGTGACTGACAAATGTGCACAGGGATGTGAAATATGTAAACGTATTAGTGTATCTATTTTATTACTGATATGTATATATTAGAAAATAGCAGAGGAGGATTTTTATTTCTTCACAAATACTCTTGAGTTTTATTATATAAAAGAAAACCTTTACAAACTTATACGAAACACAGCCCTATCTAATAAACTAATGCAGCCTCTAGTTAAAGGAGACTATATTTCCACCTTTTTAAGATATGCAAATATTGATACTTTCAGGAGTCCATGCCTGATAATGAAATTCTGTAGTTTGGTCAGCCGTACCGACCCATAGTTGAAGAAGACTCTGAGCTGGGCAAAGCACAGAGACTGCCTCTCTGTTTCCTGTTCCACTCTTTCTACCTGATATGATCAACCAGCATATGATGAATCATCTTCTTCCACTCCCTGCAAATCTCAAAGGATTCATGAAGATTTATGTGTACATGTGGTATGTTGGGACCTATGCAGATGATTGCTGATTCCCCTCCTCTCCTGTTGCAGCATTTGAGGAAGGGCAGGCCCTAGGAAGTAAATTTTGGAAGTGACTGTTATGTCCTGTTGGGAGTAGGAGCAGATGTTGGTGTCCTGGCTACATACAGTTCAATGAATCATGTTGAGTTCCTTCACCAGGCTGAGGATCTAATTAAATGAGGAGAGCTAGTGGGAGGATGGAAGTGTCTGCAGCACCACGGGAAATGAGAGACTTCTCCTGCTGCCATTTTGGTGTAAATTGGCAGATTCCCAGTGAAGTTAGTAACCCCCCAATAATTCATACACTAGGATGATGCTATGTCTCTGAAAGATTATGTGGTTCCTCTTTGCAGAACTGCAAGTTTTTAATTGCTTTGATTGATCTGGACAGTGGATACCCAATTCTAGTAGTATGTCAGCTGCTAATAAAATCTGCAGTAGGGAATCATTATTTATAAGTAGTCTATTTTTAACAGTGCTGCTGTAACAATTTGAATGTTCTGAGCCCTATGTACAGATGGGCTTTTTGTGTATGTTTATTGTATGGAAACAGCAGAGTATTTGAGAGCAGAGTTCCCAAATAAGAGATATGGTAAAAGTATGTGACTGTTCCCCCTGACTCCTCTGAGGTTTGTTACGAAACCAGACCCTGTTGTATCTTATTCATATGGAATTCTGAAGAAGCAAATGTCGTTCTCCTGCCTCGCTACCTATCTTGGCCATTGCTTCTCTACAAGTTGACATGACATTATGGTTGGAGAGATACCTGAAGCAGGTGGCTGCTTGTTGCTTCACTCTTCTTCTTGCAGGTTATCTGTCAGGTTTGTCCAGAGCTTTAAAACATTATTTCCTGCAGAATCATGAGTTCTCTGCTGTGACAGTTGTCCTTTGCACAGGGCTGTTACCTTCCTTTTGTTCTGTGTCTGTGAACAACGTGTTTAAACTGCAAGGTTGGAAAGCCACGTTTGTAGATTCTCTTTTTGTCCTTATTTCAGTGCAGGGCACTGTCTCCTTGTGTCAGTTTGCAGATGTGGCAATGGCAAATGTATGAGAATTACTGCTGTATAACAAAGCTTGACTAAAAATTATAAATCAGAGCTGTCTAATGTTAACTTGTAGTATGTGATTTATGGGACATGGGGGAAGTGGCAATGTCTTCTGACCTTTTCTGGGAACTGTGTAACCCCATGCCCTTACTATCAGGAGAGCTGATTCTCATACTGCCTGCCTTGTGGGAGCAGATGCCATCACAGGGCTTCTTTCCTGTCCAGAGGGCACAACAACCCCGAGGTCTAAATAGGCATGTATGGGATAGAATATCCTAATCCAGTTGGGGTGCACATGTTATAGACTGTTGAATTTGAGAGAGATAAGCCCTCACGTGCTTTACCCTGCTTGTATTTTATTGCATGCTTGCAGCAAGCAGCCAAAAATGTAATGGTTGAAATTACTTTGGCCTTTGACAGGATTTGGGGTGTTTTGTTACTACAGGATTTCTTCTGCTGAGTTTTGTGCTAACAAGCATCAGCACAGAGGTCCTGACTGAATAATGTCATCGCCATCTGAAGACCTGTATAGGCTAAATTGCAAATGGTGATTGTTACACACAAGTTTTGGAATGGGAACAGCAGAAGCTCAGAAGCCGTAAACTGCTCCCAACATCTTATTTTTTTCAATTAAAAACCATCAACACAGCAACTAAATCCCTTCCCCCACTCCTCTGTAAACTTCTCTAAGAGAACTGAGAAACAAAATATGTACAATGCAGTTGACTTTCTCTGTCTTGCTCCAAGACTTATCTGATCATCATGTCCTCAAAGATATTTTAAAACTGCTGGCTTTATTTAAGCATGTTATTAAAGTCCTTACTTTGAAGAGTTTGGATAAATGTAGAATTTAATTTAATTAACCTTCAGCAGTCTTTCTTTCTGCATAAAAAGGTGACCTTTATAAAATGCCAGTTACATACTCAAGAGTCTGCTGCTTGCATTCTTCTGTGTGTGTATATATATAATATGTGTATATGAGTCTATATATGTATATAAAGACAGGCACATTAAAACATGTTTACATATGTTCTAGGTATTTAAGGACCCTTTCATGTGAACATTGGTATTATATATACAGACATACATAGAAAAACTTGGCTTGTTCTAAATATGTGGTTAACCAAATTCCCATCAGAAAATAGGTCTAGAGCTGGGGAGGTTTAGGGGCTGTTGTCTAGAATTCAGGCTGTGTGTGTCTGAGTTATAGCACAGGCATTGCTAGAGGTCATGATGGCTATGGACTAGCCCCTGTATGGGTATTACAGTAAGAGAAATCTCTGACCCAAAAAGCATGTAAACTCAGTAGCCTTGAAAATTCTTTTGGAAGCCTGTGGCTCTGAGTGGGAAAATGACTGTCCAGGTCACGTTGCTTCACTGCATTTCTTCTGAACCCTGGTAAGAAAGCATGCTGTCCCCTAGACTGACCTGTCTTTTCTCGTTCTTAGATTCATCACTCATTCCCATGAAAAATTTTCCATTTTCTCATACCAGGCAGTCTAGAAGAGAGACATCTAAAAAGCTCTCCTCAACTAAGACAAGTGTGAATAAACACAGTTTTTGGAGACTGTGAAGTCTAATATGCTTGTTAAGGTCCCCATGTTGAATTTGCCTTTAATATGCTCTTGGGGTTGGATTTCAAATGTGTTTAAGTTCCTAAAGATGTGAACAGATGCTTAGTAAAATTTTCAAAGCTTTTAGCTTGCTTAGGTGCTTCTGAAAATCCCTTTAAGTGTCTGTATATGCCTTTAATCTCCTCAATAAATTTGCAAATCCTTAGAGCCTGTTGTTCAGCATTCAGGACTTGAAGAAGGTCTGGAGTCTCTGCCTGCTCTCCATATTTCTGTAGCTCTTCTTGTTGCAGCTGGGGGACTTACATGCCAACTGTAACTATGTAAATGCAAATGGATCCCAGTCTTAAATCTGACCCTCAATAGGGCAGGAGTAGGATGTTCTCAGACACAGAGGGTTAGTGGATTTTGTAATCGGCATCCGTCCTGTTGCAAAGAGGGGATTCTGCTCATTCTTTGAGAAAATCCCTTCTTCAAAGTAAGTTTGTATAAAAGAGGGGTTCCTTGAATGTTAAAATATGCTCGCACTGATTTATAGCACCATAAAGCTTCCAGACAATTACAGCCTCACTTTTTCCTGCTGATGGGAACATGATTGCAGACATGTATATTAGGGGGAGGGAATTACCTTAGTGTTTGTACCTCTGATTCTTGCCTGCTGAGTAACTTACAGTGAAGATGGATGGCAGAGCTAGTGCAAAAATAGTGCACTAATTTATCCTTGAAATCCAGGAGGCACACAGAGATTACTCAGAAATGTTCCTCCATGTTTCAGAGCTGGAATTATTCCTGTTGTGATGATAGCTCGGTGGTAAAGAGCTCTTAAGTATGTTGATGGATTTCATTCCCACAATATGTTTGGTTTAAGTAACTTGTGTTTGGGCTGCTCAATTTAGGACCCATCCCCATTTTAGAACTTGATTTTAAAACCCCTTAGCTCCAGTAAGTCTTGGAAGAGATTGCCAAAATAAATGTGCAAGGAATACTGCATACCAAGCAGTGAATATAATGAGGTTTGGTGCAATAGCTGGGAAGTGGTCCATTGCTTTAAGGAAGCTGCATCTCATGTTAGAAGCAGTCTCTAGCGTTTCTTATTGCCAGCTCATTTTTTTCATCCTTTGGCAAATGAGTATGACAGTGATGTCACTAAGGATCATGGAGGAAATTTTAGCAAACCTGCTAATTTAGTAAATAGGGTAAATTACTTCAACTTATGTTCTGCAGTATGAATTTTATTTTTATAAGTGGAAATGCTAAGGACTTTAGTGTCAAATGCAATCGCCTTGGGAAAGCTAATCTGCCAATTAAGTTTTGGGTTGAGAACCAGTTAGGTTGTTACTTTTCCCCAGTGAAATTTTTTTCTTTTTGCGTTTTGCAGGGCTCTGTTTATGTAAGAAAAAATGGACTATTAACCCAATGCAATAAGACCTTGCAATTGTTGAAATGATTGCTGGGAAATAGTTGTCTCTGAAATTTGTACTATAAAGTACTTATTTTGTTCTTGACATTTGCTCCATCATGTCTTATGGGTGCTCCTTATAGAAAATGAAGTTGTCTATGCCAGTTAGCAGTAAAAAGTAATGTATTCCTTGTCTGGACTGTGCACTAGATGATTAAAGGAGGGACCTTTCAAGACTGAATGTAGTGATGCTCTAGCCTATTTTACTTATAATGCTCTCTGTGTCTGTCCTTCTGTGAGATACATTATCTCATTTCTCTGCTTCCATTATTGCATAATGGTTCTTATCTGTGTTATCCAACACTGAGACCTTTTGCGAGTTGGTGACAATTTATTTTGACAGCTTTGGAGGAAAAAAAAAAGTGCCTGAACCACCTGGAGCTTTCCACTGACCCCTGCTGCCTCTGAGCTTTTCGTTAGGCCCTGGAAGGAGCCTGTGGTGAGATCACTGCACTTGTTACTGAATTGTTGTGCAAGGTGGGATTAAATCCTGGCACTGAAAGGACTCTGTGCCACTTAGGCTGGCGTTGTCTCAGCAAGATCTTGGAAACTATGCTGTCCTTAACTGTGAAGGCAGGTGACTGTTCTAGATTATGGTGAGAGACCAGGCTGGAAAAATGCCTGTCTGGTTACGAGGGGCAGTAAGTGTAGGGAGTGGCGGGGAAGGAGAGGGGCTATGGGAATGTTGTGCCATCTCAGCCAGATGTGTTGATTTTCAGTAGGTATTTGTAGCTTAGGGTGACATGGTTTTTCAATAAAGTCTCATCTGATTTCTGTAGATTATCAGGTAGCTTGTAGCTATTTCTGTTCCTGAGACATAGTTAAGCAGATTGCTCTGGTGCATATACAAAGGTATTACTGTATCTGGGAGCTCACTCTTGCATAGAGGAGAGCTATTCAGATTCTTTTGCTCAGTGGTTCCCATTTTCCTCTAGCCTTTCTGGTAAAAAAAAGGTTTATTTATTTTTAAACTTTTTTTCTTCTCCTTTTCCCCCTCCTCCCCTTGGTGGAATCCCCTTCTGCCTTGAATTATTCTGCTGAGGTGTTTTTGACTTCAGATCCTGGTGCCAGGATTATGACTGGGATACTTCAGGCTGTCACTAATATCTCATCTCTACAACACTGGCACCTTGCTGAAGAGGCTGGTCTTGCTGATTGAAAGCTGCTGTCTGGTTCATTCGCCTGCCACTGCGGCATCCTTCCACCCTGGGTCTTTGTCTTGCCTGCCTGCAGCAATAACTCGAGATCTGCCTGCCATCTGGATGGCACTTCCCACAATATAACCTAGTGTTGATTTTTATGTTGGTTTATTGTGTAATGCTGTAAATACATATGGCTGTGTATAACTTTTGCATAACTGCTGCAGCTGTAGCAGAGAGAATGGGGGTTTGTGAGGCCAAGGAGACTTTGAGCTCTGCTGCTAACTTGCTCTCTGAGCTAAGTTGTAGGATGCTTGCTCTCTTTAAATGTAAAAATTTTTTTAGGCCTGATTTGAAAACTTTTAAATCAGTGTAATTTTTTTTTAAGTCTCCAAATACATTTTGAAAATGGGACCCTCTGATAGCATTCCTCTTATGTTGCCTGTCTTCATGTTGATGAGAAGTCTTCAGATGCAGCTGCATAATATGTTCATAGTATGCTCAGAAATTCTGCATCTGCCCTGCAACACCAGAGATTTGTGTCTCTTAATCCAGCTGCAGATCAGGGCTCTAGCTAAGATGGGAGTGTTTCATCCCAGCAGGGGTTGATAGATTTACTGTTGGCAATGCTCTCGGTCACGTTGATGGCAGAGGCTCTCCAAAGCTGGCAGAGGGCATGGGTCACTGCATGTTTTACTGCAGGACACACATAAAAGCCAAAATGCTTGTACTGCCATTAAGCTGTCTGTTGAACTTTCTTGGTTTTTTTCTTGTGCTAGGGTTACATCCCAGAATACTTGGGAAACATGTGGTGCTTGTTAAGTGTTTCTCAATAGCTCAACAACAATCTCTAACCGGTGGAGGTCTGCAGTAACACAGAGAGGTTGCCAAATTGCTGGTGTCAGTCGAAGCCAAGCTGCTTGCAGGCTGGGAGCCAGTTCACCTATCCTAGTCCTCTGTACTGCCAGTCTTGGAGATGTCACTTGCTCCCCATTATTTTGAAATGTTGCATTTGTTTCCTCATCTCTTGGTGTACAGCATGGGAATGCTGTCAGATGTTAGCTGTAACAGGGAAATCACGAGGATGCAGAGGTTCATTCGTGCCTGGTTATGCAACCACGGGATGGAAGAGGGCGTGATTTTTAAAAGATAACTGTGGCTGAACCTTCAAGGAACCTTGGTTGTCCTTTGTTTTAATGTGAAACATATGGCTATGGTTTGGAACTGAGAACACTGAAGTCAGAGACACAGAACGCTGATGGTGACTGTGATCTGTGGTGGCAAGCATAAAACTTCAACAACCCCTTTAAGTCTTATGTTGTGTGCTTTGTTCAGGCAGCTTTGCCATTGGTTGCTATAGCTGAATTGATTACTGGTGATTTGAATACATTTGAATAGAGACTGAAATTACACCCATTCCGTACTTTAATTTTAGTTTCACTTTAATTAATTTTCCCCATGACCTTCTCCCCTCCCCCACTTTTACTATTTTGAATACAGCTTAAGAAAAGGGGCTGGAAGGAAGATAGATTTATCATAATGTGTGCTGCATATAACATTAACTAATTTTTAAACAGAGCCATTACTAGGTGTTTGTTTCTGGTCACTGCTCCCAAAAATGTACAAAAAAATGTACAAAATGTATTTTAGCACTAAAATATGCAGCTAGGCATTAATTTAAAGAAAAGATGTGTCCTATGACATTTCGGTTTTTAGAACAAGTAGATTTCTGACTTTCCCAGCTTGTTTGTAGCTGTACAGAAGGAAAAAGAAACAAACTATCCTGATTTTTCAACTCTGTTTCTCAAGTGAAGTATTGACATTTGGGGAAAATGCAAATAGAAGCATTTACTTTTTGGTACTTACTGAAAGCAGTACTTGACATGGTGCTATATTTATAAAGCTTGAGTTAACCTCAAAAGTCAAAGCTCTATTATGTGTGCAACTTTAAAAAGAACTTTCTATCCCTAAAATGTGGGGTGGACATCATTCTCTGGAGTACTTGAAAAGTTATTTTAAAGTCCTAAATTGAATATGAAAGAATTAGGTTGGAACATGATTCCTTTTTAAAAATCCTCATAAATTTAAAACCAGGTTTGCATTCTAAAAATAAGAATGTTGTTTGCTTGGATGATGTTGCTTTAAGGATATAAGCTAGCTGCTTTTTACTGGTCTTATGGTGAAGACCTTGTTTGTTTCAGTTTTGGTACAAGCTTGGAGGAGAAGGAATAACAAACGCCTCTGTCATGGCTTCGCTCCAACAAGATATATGAAATCAACATTAAAAGCCCGTACATCAGTGCCTGTCTCTGGCACACTGTTCTGTTCTCTGAGGAAACGGGTTTCTTCCCACACGGGGAAGATGAATTAGCTGTGTGAGGAAATGGGTTTCTAGGATATTTTTCTGCAGTCAGCAAAGTTAAGTGAGATGACAGCATTCAACTTGCTGTGCTATATTTAAGGTTTTGAGGTACCTAGGACTTGAAATACTCAATATCCAAATAAGCCTGGGAGAAGCTGGTTTGTATTTTTCAGGGTCTACAAAGGTGTGTAGGGGGAAATCAAAGCCACACTAAGTAAAAGGTCCTCATCAGGGACAAATACTTCCTTGTAACACAATCAGAGCACTTTATGCACAATGACAGTGTAGCAATGTTTAATCTGCAGAATTATCTTGTACTGCTCCTCTTCTGTAGGTCTCTTAAAAGTTGTTTGCTTGGATCACAAAATCTTGCCCTTAATGTGCCAGTGGTGTGGTTTGGGATTTCCTGTAATTTTGAGCTGTCTGAGATGTTGGGCCTGATTAGAGAAAAATCTCAATTGGAAAGATCTTGTTTGCACCTTTGCATAACTGATGATGCTTAGTAAAAATTGTTTTTGCCTTTTTTTTTTGGTAGGTTTATTGCATAGCAATAAAAAGGAGGATTGAAAGGAGCCTTTGAAAAAGAATGGGCCCTTCCTCTTGTAACAACACAAAAAGCAGCAGAATTTATTTTTAAGACTTACTATCCAGATTGTGTTTGAAAGAAATTTGCACTTACCAGCTGCATTAAATTGTACCAAATGAATTCAGTTTGCTGCTTTCAATTACCAGGGTCTTTGATCTGGTGTGTCAAAATCTAACCTTTTCACCCCTCTTCTCAGAAATGATCCTGTGGTATGAAGAGGGTATTTCAAAGACCCAGAAGGGGAGCAGGGGGCTTTTAGTTATAGCTGCCTTGGAGAAGGAGGAAATTAAGCAGCTATCTACCTTGTCCTGTCTCTGAGTTTTCTCTTCTGTTGTGGGCTTGAAGAACAACAGGTACTGATCGCTACCACAGTGTTGCACTGCTGGCAGTATCACACCGACTGAGACTCCCTGACTCCTATCCATATGGAAATTTGTCAGGTGGAGAGCCAAGGAGTGATTAGCAGGACTCGCTCAGCCTCTTACAGCCCCAAATGGCCAGTGAAAAAATCTAATGGAGAGTGGAAACGGCCAGTAGCCTATCATGGCCTGAATGAATTCACGCTTCCATGTAGGACATGGAATTGTGGAATGGTTAGAGTTGGAAGGGACCTTTGAAGATCAGCTGGCTCCACCATAGATCACTAGATCAGGTTGCTCAAGGCTCCATCCCACCTGGCCTTGAACACTTCCAAGAGTGAATTGTCCACAACTTCTCTGGGCAACCTGTTCCACTGCAGTAAAGAATTTCTTCCTAATGTGATCTAAACCTACCTTTCAGTTTAAAATCGTTACTGCAGGTCCTGCCACTTGTAAGCTGGGCTAGCTGTGCTTGGAAGAAGGTGCTAATGACTAGTGTTACAGTCTTGGAAAATGGGCTATGATGCATCTAACGGGGGAGTAAGGCTGAAGTTGTATGGATATTGTCAGAGAATCAGCTTGGCTGCGTTGTGAGCTGGCCCAAAGTCTCCTTAGCTTTTGTAGGCATTAGAGGATAGATGTTATCCTTGGCATGCACTCCTGTAATTCTCTGTATTCAACAGAAAAATGTTGCTTGGTGGCTGTGCTGTACAATATGTGCCTGATGCTGTTGGCAGAGTTTGCAGATATATTTATAATGCAAGGGGAATCAGAGGAGTCACCCACACAACAGAAATATTTTTAGAGATAAAGGCTATTAAACTGCTTGAAAAGACCAGTTGTGTCTCTAGAGGGTGAAAAGCCAATTTTGACCTTACAGAAACTTTACTTGCTGATCTTACAAAGGAAGTGTTAGCAGAAGAGAAAGATAAATCTATAATGGAATTACTTTCTGCTTTACAAAATGTGCCTGGTAGCAAGATCTGCAAAAGTTGCATGTTCCTTAAAAAGAAAGTGGGAACCAGAGGGTAAAGCATGCTTTCTTTTCTTCCCCAGTGGCTGGATTTTGTGGAATCCAGCTCTTCACATCCATATTGTTTAGCATCCCCTTGCCTGGCAATAGGACTATCCCACAATGTGTGAGGGTGATTTACACCTGTGATTGAGGGGGAAGGCAGGTTCTTTACTGAATAGTGTATAACACATACTCTCTCTGGTGGAGGATTATAAATGTACTACTCTATTTTTCTCTTGTAGGGGTACAAACTGTGCCAGTGTCCAGAATTCTTATACTGGGAGAGTAACACTAATGACTGTGAACTGGAAAGCTTTTTCAGTAAAATGTTATTTTTTCCAGTTGGACTGATGCCATCAGTGCAAAATGTCTACCTTGTTTAAACATTGCTTGTTTCTTATCTGAAGGAAAGTACAATTTATTTGCTCCTGCAGAGATTGTATCTTTATTTAAACATATTGATGCCTTTCTGAGAGGGCTGTTTCTCCCACACATTGCACCCCTTTTGTTGCATTCTTCTGATGGCTCTTATTGAAGAGAAAAGACACTCTGCTGTGCCTTTACTGGCACAGTGGTTAGGTGGGTGCATCTAATAATGCAAGGGAAGTGTTTGTTCAGTAAATATCCTTGTTACTTGATAAACTGGTGAAAATAATGCTTGATTTTGTATTAATTCCCTGAAAGATGCTGCTAACTAATGTAAATATAGTTCTATTTAGCAAGTGAGAGATAAGAGGAGCTTGATGAATTTGTTTGATGTTCTCTCTCTGCTCTGACTGTTAAATTGGAGTTGTTGGCAGGAGGGTAGAACTGAGGTACGTGAAGTGTCTCCACTTGGTGACTCAGGGTTTGTGTGTGTGTGTGTGTGTGTGTGTGTGTGTGTGTGAGGACTGTTACTCTGACAAAGCCTCTGAAAAGGGAAATACTCTGAAGCTGCATGTTACGGTTTTTACATGTGCCATAGACACTTAGTGAGAGGTTATAGAAGTTGTTCTCAAGTTTGATAACTGCTAACTGTATTCCCATTTCAAAATCATCTAGCACGTTCTCTGTAGAAGTTTATATGTAATTACAGCCAGCTAGAGTTGCTGAGAGGCTCCTGAGTGTGGAGGTTAAGAAAGTACTGCACTGCCTGGCTAGTTCAGAATACGAAGTGGGGTGGCTTTTCCGTACCCTGGCAAAGGAATTAGTGGTAAAGCAGATTCCGTAAATTTGCCTGTTCTTGTAGGTGGAGGAGTGAAAAGGTTCAGAGCTGTAATGAGAATCCCTTCCTCTTCCTTGTAGCTTGCTGCTGTGCAGCCTCAGCTCTACAGCACAGGATTTATGCCTTTTAGTGCCACTGTTGCTCTCACGGTGGGGGTTGGGGTGTGAGGCATGAACCATTGCACGAGTCTTGTGAAGTTGTTTTTCTGCTATGAGAGCACAGGATAAGAAGAGCTGTCCTGTGGTGGCAAGACCAGTGTCCTGCTGTGTTCCATCAGCATTATAACAAAGTGGCTTCAGTCTCATGTTCTTTTCCTGCTTGCTGCTGCTGCTCAAAAAGGTATCAGCCTTGGCCTCCTCTCAGGTAGCTTCTATGAGGGGATAAAAGCAGGGCTTTCTCAGCTTGTTTGGCTGTATACTTTTCCCACTTGCCCCACTCTCTCTCCTTGGTTGGTTGGTGTTTTCTTCTCCACTGAACCTGTAGACTTAGTTTAATTTACCTTGCAGACACAACTGAAGGTGTTTTCAGGATGAATGGGTCTGCAGGAATATTTTCCCTAGTCCTCTTTCATATATGTGCCTAAGGTTCAAGGTATTGTTATAAATTCAAATCCAGTGATTCACGAGGCAGAGCGAGGGAACTGAGTCTGGGACTCCACTGGTGTGTTTTTGTGAGGCTCTTTCTTACAGGACTCCAGAGAACTGTTATCAGTATGAATAGGACATACCTCATTTGTTGCATTAACATTTTTTTGCTGTAACTGTTCGTGTGTGCATGCAACTAATGAAGTCTAAGAAAACGTGATCACTTTTCCTCAGGCTGGGGAGAATGAAAGAAAATGTCTGTCTGCAGCTGAAGTCCTTCCTGACCTCTCATGGTGAGAAATGACTGGGCACACTGCTCTTGAAAGGAAAGATGTTATTGGAGTCATACTAATGAATTGAGATGTATGAGTTCAGTTCTCACTTCTGCCATAAATTTATTTGTGTGATTGTGAACAAGTTCTTAGTCTCCTGAAAACCTATAAATGAGGTAAATTGCTTTTCTTTTCTCCCAACCTCATCTGTTTAAATTGTGATGTCTGTGAGGCAGCAACAATTCACGTTGTGCAAATGCACAGGAGGGGAAGGGGCCCAAGCTATCCTGTCCTATCTGCTCTCTTGTGCCAACTCTTTTTTGGTAAGTACAGAAGGATGGATATGGGAGAGACTAGAAGAAGCAGAGAGTTGGAGTGACATTTTTGACGGCTGTAAAGAGATATTTGTATAAAAGGACATTACAGAATGTTTTAAAATATTCAGATTTTGGGAGATTTTAGAAGGTGTAGGAAAACTTCCCTCATGAATTCAAGCTCTGCCTTTATTCATGTGCTTTTTTAAAATGAGAGAAATGCAACATTATAATGGCAGAAAGAACTGGGTGGTTCACAGAAGAGGTAGGGAGGATGTTAGGCTTTACTTCAAGGATGATAAGGAGAGGAGAGTGTTTTTGTGTCTACTTTTACTGAAAGCAGTGCATGTGGATTGGTGTTAACAAAGCCTTTACACTATGTGCATCACTGCTTTGTAAATACTGGCAAGTAACACAGACTGCTGGACTTTGTACAGAGTAGTGATCTATAGATTTTTTTTTTTTTTCCCACTTCTAGTAAAGGACATCTCCAGTGCTGGCTGTATTTAAAGGCATAGAAAATAGGTTTGAAAAACTACACACAGCAGCTGCCATAATTGACTGTAATATCCTGCTGTTTAGGTAACTAATAAGTGCGTCAGTTCCTTGGATATGTTGAGCCAGGTCATTAATCAGTATCAACTGACCTTGCTTCAGTGGAACTGGGGGGACTTTCATACGAGTTGATACACATCACCTACACTGAGTGATTAAGGTATAGAAAGGAGATGGTTTTCTGTTCATTAGAGATGAAACTGTGTGCCTGGCTTAGTGTTGGGAATATAATGGTATCGGGATATCGTGGAAAGCATGGACCAGTTACAAGAAAAAAACTTGTATTTCTAAGTTTGAGTGTTGTTTCTTAAGTATCTCTCCTGCTGTATAGAACATGAGCAACTTGTATGAGCTTACATTTCACAATCTGTCCGTACTGAGGAATTGCTTCCAGCCAGCTCCAGAATTTTGTTTGACTTCCAATGGATGACTTTTGTTTCCATCCAGCTGTGAGGTATCATCCTTCTGCCTTATCTTCCCATGAACTGCCTAATGTTAAAGCAGATCAGAAGTGAGAGGATGTTATCTTCATAGCAGGAGTTTACTTATATCTTAAGTGATACAAAGTTTTGATACAGCTACAGCCTATTTCTTTAGTGTAGTCTCACTGTAGGTAGCAACAGCAGCATTTCTAATAGTTGAAAATTAAATATGTGCTTTTGTTGGTCATCTGCTCAGGACGGGGACCAGCTAACTCATGGTCTTCAGACAACCTCAGTTGCTTACAGTGCTGTATAAGCAGGCATTTCTGTAAGGGGCCTGCTTGCTTTTGGGTTCTGGGTTAAGAGGTGTTTTGTTTTCATTAGAGTAATGCATTCTAGTGTAGTAATGGATGAGCATCAGTCAAGTATTGAGTTTACAGCAGAATACAGCACTGGCTGTACAAGGTGAATAACAATATGTGTATGAAGTATAAACTAGAGAGTAGTTCTAGACTGTGCCATGCTGAAGGTGAGATGGAAAAGCAAAGGCAGATGGCAGAAACTGCTGGGGAGAGGTAAAGATAGACATCCCCATTGTTATTGACCTGTGGGCCTGGTGTGACTCTAACAAGAAATATGCTGGTTTTCCATAATGCTGTTAGAGAACTAGTGGCCACTGAACAGCTGTTATCCCTGTGAGTTTAATCTCCACCTGTAGCATTTAATCTACTTGACTAATTCTTGTGTGATTGTAGCAAACTGCAAGACAGAAGGACAATCAAACTGAAATGCTTTAAATTTGGAGTGTTTTGGTGTGGATGCTTTTTGTCTTCTATAAATTTCAGAAGATCCAAGATGGGCTCTGTCTTGTGATAGACTTGTATGGAACTTAGCACTTTTTTAAATGGATATATGACACATGTATCTTTTCCTGTTTTCCCCTGTTTTTGTTAAGTATGGGCAAGTAGTTATTTGTATGCTGTACTGCCCAGTCTACCTCAAACAAAAATGGAAATTTTCTGAGTTAAACATAGCGAATAGGTATTGTGAGAGATGGATTCAAAGGGCAGGTTTTGTTTGCAAGCTGGACCAATTAGTTGGCAGGTTGTCTCTATTGTGTGTGAGAACTCAAGGGCAGAGAAGTGAAGACTTGAGCTGTTGGCAACTGCTTTGCAGTTAGGGATCATGAAAGGAGGTAGAGAACTGCATCTGCTGTCAAGTTGCTTTAACCTTTATGGTTCAATATGGCATTACTGTAACTGACTCTGCAAAAAACTTTTGAAAACCTTTAAATAATTTAAAGATGTTGAATCTGAAGCTATGTAGTGTTTTCTGACTGAGTGTAAAATATTCCAAATATTTGCAGTAGTTTAAGCTAACCTACATTTCTACAGTGGAACTTAAAGCAAACACATTCTTCATGAGATGTGTTTGGTTTTCCTGAGGCCTAGTAGTGCTAACGATCCCATTAAATGAATTTCTTAAATCCTTCTCCAGAGGGAAGATGTTTGAGGTACCAGCAAAGTGTATAGTTGCTTAGTATCTTTGGTATAGGTACCTAGTACCTAGGTACTGGTTTAGATGCTTTGTAAACTGTGCAAATAAGTGTGGGTTATAAACTGCAATTGATCCTGCCTGAAAGGTGATATTTTGATTTCTATACAGATAACAAATAAATTTTCAATGCATTTTGTGCAGTTATCCTGTAATAAGTTGTGAAGGTTTGGACTTGGCACTCGGCCAAACATCCAACCTACAGAATAGGTCCCCCCCCACCCCTCCTTCCCCACCCTTTCCAGGGGAAAGGAGAAAAGGAAAAGAAACCAAATTGTATATTAAAAAATATATATCTACATATATTATAGTAATATACAATTAATACAATATATACATAGTTAAGGGGGACTACCCACCCCCAGAGGGAGAGGGTAAGGGAAAGGGAAAGGGTAAAAAGGGGCAAACGGAAGGGAACTCAAACAAATACACACTCTAAACCCTCAAAGAAGTATTAACCGAGTAAGATCTCACTACTTTCCTTGAGATAGCTAGATAGCACCAACCACCCACTGGCAACCTCCGCCTCCCAAGGCCCACAAGGCCGCACCAGGCCTCACTCCTCCACACGGGTAGAGCCGAGGGCAGAGAATCTGCGCCTTCGGATCCACTGGAAGGAAAAAGGGAACAAAGGCTTCTCGCTCCTTCTCATTTATACCCCGAGTTATGTAAAAATCGTATGGAATACTGGGAGTGTGGCCACTTCCCTGGTTACAAGCTGCTTACCAGGAAAAGGACCTGGACCAAACCATCACATAAGTCTCTCATCTTTTCACTGGGTCTGTGTGTTTGAGGGTGTTCCCCAAGTCATCCAAATTTTTGAGAAGGGTAGGGCAGTGAGTTGTGAAGTCCTGGAGATGCTCTGTGATAGGAGAGGAGGGTGATTATGTGTCTAACAGGGTTTGGGTGGAAGCAAACTGAATGTGAATGCTCACCCCAGACAGATGGGAACATGGGCCTTCAAGTCCGTAGGGGAATGCAGCAGTTAAGACTGTCAGAAAGTTGCTTAGAGCAGCACTTGTCACAGTGAAGAACTCTTTGAACAGTGTGAATGCTGCTGTCCTGGCCCAGATGGATCTGCGCTGTGCTTTACTTCACGCCCTGACTAAGTCACATTCAATGCTCTCACTGTTGCCAAACACCAGTGCTCTGAAACTACTGCACAGTAGTTCTTCATTTACCATGAAGTGCCTGCCATAGCTGCAGCGATTCTGGCCCAGCCAGAGTGTTATTTGTAGTGGCTGGCTGATGTGCTCACAGCAATGCTGCACTGCCCTGCCAGCACGGGGGCCTGTGGCCAGATCCAGTTACTCTGTGGCCAGATGGAAGATCAGAGCAGAGGGAATTGCTGCAATCTGAAATGGAAAACTTACTTGGTTTGTGTGTTTTGGATGGTTGGTTTAGGAGAGCAAAGGATTTAAACTTGCCTTAAAATTTGGAATGTGTTGGTTTAACCTCCGTGAATTTACCACAAAGGGCAAAGATAGGATAGGTGTGTCCCTGGAAATACCGTGGCAAAAACTGTATAATGTAGTTTACTGCCTCGGAGATTTTTTTATGTGTGTTGCTGTATCCACAGCAACAAAATTGAGGGAACAGTTGTTTTAAGTCACTAGCTTAAAAGAAAAAGCTGAAAAGCTTTAAATAATAATAATAAAAAAAGATAAGTGAGTACTTTGCAGATATTACAGCACTAGAAAACTTCACTTGACTGACTGAGGTAGGAAATTAAGTGACACGTAAATTGTTGTTGTTACCATGAAAATTTCCTTTGCCTGCAGTGGCTGATTTTCCTGTCTTACCTTGCTCTTCCCCAGGTGCTTCTGTGTGTTTGCTCAGGGCATGCCTGTGGGATGACACTTAGCTGGCCAGCGCTCCCTGTGGAGCTGGGTGCTCACTGGGAACATGGTGCACTTTGTTCGTCTCCCATCTCTGTGGCAGACTCGTTGGGAAGGTCACTTCTGTTTTCCTGGATGATGTCAAGTGTTGTGAATGATCTCAGGATGGTTTGAAGCGCTGCTGTGACTCAATGTCATGCCACAAACACCTCTGAATGTGGTGGGACCCCAGACCTAGCTAGTGAACTAGCAGTGAGCTCAGGCAGTGGTGCATTACCCTTGCTCAGAAAGAGCTTGGGGAGTGGGGAGGATCCTGCTGTTGTTGATGTTTGCTCAGTGTCTCAGGTCCATACCAATCACAGCATGGGAAGAATAGTCCTTCTTATGTTCATAAGGATGACAGGGACAAATGTATGCAGTATTGGGATACTCAAAGAGATATGTTAGTTCTTTGGGAGTGGGAATAACTGCTTTAGAAAATACCTCTGATCTCTGTTTAAAGGCTTACAATGCGAGATAGTTGGCTATGTCCACTGGGAATATATTTCAGGAGCTAAGTATATTTTAAAAACACCCTATGTTTCTGAAAGCCCTGGAACAGTTGTAAGAATCACTGGATAAGAACTGGAATCAATGCATTTAAACAGTGCTATGTCTGTATTTATGTGTGTGTGTGTATGATCATAGATACACAATTAAACGTATTCTCTGAAAAGAAACCTCTTCAGTGGTGAATTTGAAATAATGACAAATCAGGTCAAGATTTAAACTTTCCCTAACCATTTAATAGCACTTAAATTAAGAAGTATTTACCAGTGAAGGTTTGGCTAGGGCTTTAAAGGAAAATGAAAGTGCTCGATCCACAGGAAATCAATGGTTTAATTGTCTGGAAAAAGAGTTCCTTGCAGTGCCAGGATAATCTGTGAGAGCAATATTCTATTCTGTAGGTTTAGGGAGAATATTTGTCATTTAAGTTCTACAGCAACAGCAGTTCCACAACTTGTGAAGTTGTGAGACTGACTGGGAATTGAGAATGCCATATAGCTTAGGCAAGGGAGAGATTCAAGAAAGACCGAAGCAGGGATGGTGAGATATTCTCTTTCTTCTGGTAGAACCAGTCACCTTTCCTTACTTTCTTTCATTATGGATAATGCTATTTTAAAAAACCATTTTAAATGCAAAGTTTGTTAAACGTTCTTCATTCTCTTGGTGAGTCATCAAATTTGGGGCAGTTTAGGTAGTAATTAAATGCTGCTTCTGCAGATTTTAATTGGGTTTCATTTGTTATGGTGTACACCTCAGGATGTGCAGCTGCAGTGTGAGCTGCAGGTTGTGCTCTCGGTGGAGGGAAATGGTGGGACCAACAGGCAAGGAGCCGTGACCTGGTGCCAACAAAGGGCACAGGAACCTGTGGCACTGCAGGGGGTGCAGGGTGTAGGAGTGGCTAGTCACCCAGAGACTCTGTAGAACCCAAATGAACAATGAGAATGCCCCAGACCAAACTGGAATGGGCTCAGGGACTATGAGGGTACAAAATCCCGGGGATTACTTTGATGGGGGTCCGTCCCCAGAGGCACAGCTCGAGCTGTTTCTGTGTTACTGCACCATGATTAAATGCCTTAAAGGAACCAGGCATCTGGGACTCTGCTGTGGGAAACCCAGGGCTGAGGCAGTGAGGGAAACGTGTCTGACTGTGAGTGTGGGGTGTGCAGGGAGTCAAGTGGGACACCCATGGGGTCACTGGAGCTGCCTGATGTGAAGGGGCTTCAGTCCCAGGAATGAAAGTCTGGGGTGGTGGGAGTGTGACTGACAGTGGCTCCTGGGTGGTCAGACAGGNCAGTCAGGGAAGTTTCCTTAACATTAGTTTTCCTCCAAGGACACTCAAAGTTAAACAAACAAAAAAATGAAAACAAAACAAAAGAAGAAACAAACAAACAAAAAACCCACCCCGGCTTTAGTAAAAGGCAAATCCATCATTCATCCTTATCAAACAGGAAAAAAATGAAATTTGAATAAATGTATCATTTATTGCATATTTTCTTAGATAAATGAATGGTGATATATCTTCCTTAACAAATTTTCATACTGAACTTCAGCGTATGAGGTATTTTAATCTAAACATCTGTATGTTTTCATAGTTTACTAATCAGGGAGAATGAGCCCCTTTTTTTTTTTTTTAAATACTTAACAGCTGAAAAACGGAAACCGAAGTTTAAAGCTGCTGGCCTTAATAATGGTATCATGTTTTGAACTTCTAATCGCTTTAATTATGAATATTGGAACTGTTAAATTATCGGTGCAGTTCATAATAGTATCTGAATTACAAATGAACGGTCCTCTTTAGGCAGCCTCTCCCTTCTGGCAGAAGGAGCTGTCATGGGAGCTGTTCCTGTGCTCTTTGAGGTGCAGCATGTCCCACAGAGATCTTCTTGGGATCTAGTAATACTAGATACAAAGGCAGACATTGAGAGTTAGATGACAATGATGGGAAGCAGTGGTTGATGCAGAGAGGCCTTCAGGAGTCGGCTGTGTTTCGTCCTCCTTTGTAGGTTTACTTGTTTTGAGGAGTAACTACCTTAGAATGCACTGGGACCTCTCATCCTACCCAAAAGATGAGTTGTTCATGTTGGTTATTCCATCTAGAGTGCCCAGGGTATGTAACACCTTAAAGCCTCATCTTTTTTCTCTATATTTGGGAATAAAAGTAATAAAAATGAAAGGCTCCTCTGCATGAGAAGAGGGGACTTTCTCCTCAGTTAGGCTGAGGCTTGGGAACAGCCAGAGGAGGATCATAGATCTTCCAGCCTGTCAGTGCTAAGTGCTGAGCACAGATGCCTTTTTTAAGCAGAAACACGGGATGCAAATATTTAACAAAGCCTTGTCAAGCTCACAGGAGGGATGCAGAGTGCAAGTGGATGTTTAGGGCAGAGTGCCTGAGTAACAATCTGCTGTTTGCACTAACTCTGCTAGAAGTTACATGTGCTCATCAGTTTAAGAACTGATCCACATAGGCATGCTGCAGTTGCGTATTCTGGACATAGTAAAGAGTAACTCCAATAGCAAAAATCAATCCAGTGATTTCCAGAGAGAAGAGTGAACTAATGTTGCAGGAATATGGTTGTCAGGGTTAATGCTGATGTAAGGAAGATAAGAATAGTGTAGAGTTCAGAAAATCTTAAAATAGAAGTTGGAAGGGAATAACTATTTATATATTCCCCATGCTTCATATATATATATATAAGATATTAGCTGGAGATAGCTTACCTGGCAGTTTTGCTGGGTTTTGGATAGATGGTGATGGGTATGGTCAGGCAGGGAGTTGTGGTCTTTTCTGAGGGTGCCGAGATGTCTTGCATCAAGCAATAGAAATTGAAGGAAGAGATTTCCAATAATTGCAAGTTGTCAAGTGGAGTTTTGTTTGAAGGGAGAGCATGTGGGCAGAAAATACAACGTTAATATAAAAAAAAAACATAAAAAAGAAGGGATAGGTAGGAGACTGGTGGGTGGTGGTAGAGAGAAGAAACTTGCTGACACTTCCTTTTGGTATTTTTTCTCTTAAAAACGAGCAAGCAGTACTCATGTCTGCTTTAAAATATATTTTCAACAGCCTCTTGTGTTTAGTAGGACTTCAGAGAATAGCTTTTTTTTTTTTTTGTTATAGGCACTGTGTGCTAATGCAAGCAGAGTACAGGCAGTCATTAAATTTCCTGAAGTAGTTGCAGTAGTTGAAATCAGAGCAGAGACTGAAAAATACCCTCTGCCACTGATTAAGGTTGCTATGCCTAATCTGTGTGGCGCTAGGAATTTGTGTGTTATTATTGACTGAGCTAAGTTGAGTTGTACTACAGATGTTTGCCCAGTGTGCTGTCGTGACAGAAATCAGGACAATTCCTATCTTCCCGCTGTCCCTGGTGATATCTAGCTCTGGGTATCTATGTGAACACTGTCCAAAAGAGCCCATGTTGTAGTGCCTCATGGGAAGACCCACACAGCAAAGTCTTTCCATCTTTTTAGAGTCACCATCAAATGCTATTGATGATGTCTTTGTTGATAATGATTCAGATTCCTGGGATTGCTGCCAAAATGGCTGCAGCTTTGTATACTGTATGGGTCTTGCCTCAAAAGGTAAAGCTATTTTCTGATTTAAGGGGAAGAAAAAAAAAATTATTGACTGAGCTCAGAAGAATGAAAACCCAGACAATTTTAGCATATCATGGTACCAAGTGTCTCCTAACTGCCACGTTCACGCTTTGCCTTTCAGCAGTCCAGTAAGTCTCATCTCTGTGCTTGGCAAAATCATGGAACAGATCTTCCTGGAAACTGCTAAGGCATATGGAGAATAAGGAGGCGATGGGTGACAGCCAATGTGGCTTCACTAAGGGCAGATCGTGCTTGACAAATCTGGTGGCCTTCTGTGACAGTGTTACAGAGTTGGTGGATGAGGGAAGAGCAGCTGATGTCATCTACCTGAACTTGTGCAAAGCCTTTGACACTGTCCCACATTATATCCTTCTCTCTAAACTGGAGAGATCCTTGTTTGTAAACTGGAGAGACATGGATTTGATGGGTGGACCACTTGGTGGATAAGGAATTGGCTGGATGGTTGCATCCAGAAAGTAATGGTCAGTTGTTCAGTGTCTGGATGGAGACCAGTGACAAGTATAGTCCCTCAGGGGTCTCTATTGGGACCACTGTTAGTTAACATCTTTGTTGGTGACATGGACAGTGGGATTGAGTGCAAGTTTGCTGATGACACCAAGCTGTGTGGTGTGGTTGACGACGCTGGAGGGAAGGGATGTCATCCTGAGGGATACTCACAGGCTGGAGTCCTGCAGATGGGTTGGGGCAATTTCCAAACATAAATATGGGCTGGTCAACAGTGGATTGAGAGCAGCCCTAAGGAGAAGAACTCAGGAGGGTAATGGTGGATGAAAAAAAGGGATATGACCCAGCAATGTGTGGTCACAGCCCAGAAAATCAGGTGTTTCCTGGGCTGCATCAAAAGTAGTGTGGCTTGCAGGTCAAGGGAGGTGGTTCTACCCCTCTGCTCTACTCTTACGAGATCCTACCTGGAGAACTGTGTCAAACTCTGGGGTCCCCAACAGAGAAGGACATGGACCTTTTAGAGTGGGTCCAGAGGGGGACCACAAAGGTCACCAGAGACCTGGAGCACCTGTTCTGTGAGGACAGATTGACAATGTTGGGTTTTTTCAGCCTGGAGAAGAGAAGGCTCTGGGGAGAATTTATAGTGGCCTTCCAGTACTTAAAGAGGGTCTACAGGAAAGGCAAGGGTGAAATCTTTATCAGGGAGTGTACTTATAGAATGAGGTGCAATGGTTTTAAACTGAGAGAGGATAGATTTCCATTAGATATTTGGAAGAAATTCTTTACTGTGAGGATGGTGAGACACTGGAACAGGTTGTCCAGAGAAACTGTGGATGCCTCACCTTTGGAAGTGTTCAAGGCAAGGTTGGATGGGGCCTGAGCAACCTGGTCTAGTGGAAGGTGTCTCTGCCCATGGCAGGCAGTTTGGACGAGATGATCTTGTGTCCCTTCCAACACAACCATTCTGTGAGGCTGTGGTGTAGCAGCAAGCTCTGAAAAGTAGTAGAGCACCGAGAGTTGTCCTCCATCTGGAAACCAGGTTTCTTGACCAATGTGCAGATAAATATAAGCCCCAATTAACAGCTCTCCTGGGTTACAGCAGAAAGTCACCTTACCAGAAAGTCATCTCTGTCTTTGACAGGAGTGCCCAAGAAGGAATGCAGAGGTGGGGAGAGCAAGGAGAGGTATTTCAAAGCAAGAAATCCGAGAGCAGAACTCTTGTGTAACTCGGGGTGTCCAAGTTCCTGTAAAGCTGAGCTGTCTGTGACAGATCTTTCATCAGATAGTTTGAATTTAGGCATTAGAACTCAACTCAGTTCACCTGCTCCTGATAAGCTGTAGTTTCCCCTCTTAAGAACCTGTGAAGTTAGTCCGAAAAAAAAGAATCTTCTAAGTGGTTGGAAATGGTTAGAGAGTTTTTTAGATGGACTCCAGGTGGTGTGGGATATGCCAGAGAGCTGGGAAGCATTTGACACAAGCCAGGACAGAAAGATTAAACACATGGCTCTGGTCTCTGGAGCAGGATGTCTGGTGTATCTGGGTTTGAGGGAGGCCTTGTAGCTGTAATTGGAGTTACACTGCAGCTGAGGTTTCTGTTGTTATTAAACTTAATGCTTAAAGGCCTCCTTGTGCTCAGCAATACATGATAAATAGACATAAACATCTTGTAAAAGATGGTCCCTAGTCAAAAGGGGAGACAAAAAAAAAAAATCAACCTGAGAGTGGAAGTGGGTGTTGAGCAGACAAAATGTTTTGCCTGGGGCAATACAGGTCATTTGTGGAGAGGGAAGTGAGTCCTGGTCTCTCTGCTGGTGGTGTCAGCACGTTCTTTGCTGAAAATGTAGTTGCCTGGGTTCATGTGTTGGACAGGTTAAGGGTAGTCTGTGCAATGGCTGTGGTACCACTCAAAGAGGAGGATTTGAGATGTCTTCTAGATTTGAGGAGTAGATTTAGGTGCAGCCTACCGAGATCACATCCTCTCATTGCTGTAATGCTGCCACTTGTGATGGCAGCAATAACCCCTGTTTCAGGAGGCAGGATGGCAGCCCTGTGTGACCTGGGTTTCATTAGCACTGTTAACAGGCCTGATGAAGACACTGGGTTATGCACAACTACAGGGGCTCCCTGGAGGCAGATGTGTCAATGCTTCTGCATCTTCTCTGCCTTATCTCTTGAGCTGGTTGTTGGCTGTGTTGAAAGCACGTGTGACTGCAGTGTAGATACAGCTTCAGATACTTCCTCCTGCATTCCTGTAGAAAAGATAAGGCATGAAATGTGTTCCTGTGCATCTATGTTGTGTTTACTGTACTTTCTAGGGATGCAAATGAATTATAAGATAGGGTCAGGCCAGTGGTCTGTCTAGCTCTTTTTCCTTTTTTGCAGTAGCCAAGAGCACCTGCTTGAACCAGCCAAACCAGTACACAAAAGTCGGGGTGGGGGGCGGGGGAAGGATTTGTTTGAATTGTTATCTCTGAGGCTTCTGGCTTGTTCTTAGTTCATGATTGAGTTTGTTTTTCTAGGAAGAATCTTTGCTGTTATGAGTCACTCTGGCATAAAAGAAGGATTTTGCTTTCAGCTGCCTTTTGCCTTAAAAGGTGATGTTGCTTATGGTATTTGTCAAGTTTAGGATAAAAAAACAAATCTAAAAATCATCAGGCAGCTCATTCTTCTAAAGAAACACTTGATACCTTTTTCCTTAGTTCTTTGTTTTAGAAAAATCAAAATAAAACAGTGCTTAGGGAGTGCATTCCTTATGCCTCTTTGGGGCCAGCTTGATTTATGTGACAGTAAAACATCAGACAACAGCACTGCTGCACGTAACAGGGATATAGTCTGCTTGCTGGTGTGTTAGATTTCTAGACCATCTGGAAATTAATGCCATTAAGCACCTGAAATAGCAAAATTAAAACAAACAAGCACAAAAAATCCTAGGATTTACCCTATAGCAAGCCAGGCAGAGTTGATCTACAGACCAAATGTCTTTCAAGTGGGTAGATAAAGTGCTGTCTTGTTTGCCTGTGGTCAGTAAGGATATAATAGTTCTTTTGTAGGGGTCAGGTTTTTAACCCTCAGTAATTTACAGTGGGGCTAATTCCATTGTGCTTAAATATAAAATCTATCTGTAGCTCCAAACGTAATGCTAAGGAAATGTATGCATTAACAAAAATCTTGTGCCACAAAATGGTGGTGTAATTCATTATCCATTATAATGATAAAGCTGCAATGGAAAAGGAAGGGGCTGTTCTTTTCAAAAAGGTTTATCTGGACCTCAGACCTTATTCCCCTTCTGTAGGTAGAGCTAAAAAGTTACACATTGGCTGATCATGCATTTGGATGTTGCTCTGCTTTTAAATATATCTCTAAACTTCTCCCCGTGCAGCGTCACTTGATAAAGTTTCACCAACGGAAGGTGCTGGATTTTGGGGTATTTGCTGCATTAACTGCTTCTGCCAGCTGAGCTTGCTTCATTGGCATTTGTCAGTCTCAGAAACTTGAATGTTTAGAAATTTTTACTAATTTTACTCTTCCTTGCTGTGACCTTCTTCCTGTATAGGAAACAGAAGCCTGTGCTGTCTTCTGAATAATGCTTTCTGTACATTATTCCCTAGGACCCACAAAGCTTGTTTCTTGGGCTGCTGGTGGACCATAAATTACAGGGTGCTGTTTTCTAGAAACACTTTACTTGGACTTTTCTCTGCATGCCCAGTGTGCCTTTGTCTTTTGCCATTGTTTGTTCATTCTTATATTGTTATTTTCTAAGGGGATTCCATGTCAAAAAATCACCTTTCCCCCCCCCCCCCCCCCNTTGGAAATGTGCAAGAAAAGATTTTCTCCAATAAGTCAATATTTATTTGGTGACTCCAGTTTCATTTTAGTAACAAACTCCATTGAGGTTGAGGAGTGTGTGGGGAAGTACAGAGGGGAGGGGAAGGGGATGGTGAAGCAGGGAGCATTAATCCTGGATTGAACAGCTTGTTTATGAAGTGAGTCCTGCTCACCACCTGCCTGTTTTACTCATGAATCTCTTGTTTTGTGTCTTGCAGTGGTGTCACTGAAGGGCCAGCTCTTATTGCTGTGAGAGATCAAGAGCTCCTTCCAACTGCATCTCCTGTGTCATCTGCAAAACCACCAATTACAGTGAGTTTCTCCTACACACAGGCTGTTTTCTCCAGTGACGATTTGTTAGCTGGAATCTGTGATTATTATGTTTGTTTGTATTTATACTTTGTCAATTCACTTACTACTGCAAAAAGCTTTGATTTACGAATCCCAGGTCACATGGATACATACACCTCCCACACCTGAAAAGCTCATACTGGAAGCTCATCATTGCAAACTCTTCTGGCCACCTGCATACCTTGTAGGGGGGATGATCAAAGACTGTGTGCTTTGAGTGGGTGTTCTGGTTATTCATCCAATAGCCAAGTTGAGAGTCGAACAAAATATTTTGTTCCTGAGAATGGCTTCAAAAAGAAAAACTTACTTAAATAAAAAGAGGAAAGAAGAGTATTGCTTGGGCAAAGAAGATTAAACTTCCTTATTCGTTCAGAGTGCCAGAAGCAAACACATCATACCTGTGTGGCATCTAGTCACACCAGTGGTAGGTGAAGAGAGGGTGACTCAGTGCTGGAAGGTTCCTGAGTCTGTTCCTAGATACACTCTTAAAATGAGATAATGGACTTTTCTCAGCAGTGTAAGAAAGGGACCTAATTCAGTGCTGTTTGGATACCAGATGAAAACTCTTGAAAATCCTCATTCCCTCTGGTAGCTTCTGCCTAAAAGAAATGCAGTGAAGGAAATGCTTCCCTATTCCTGGCAGCTATCTGTGAATGTCCCCGTAACTTGCCTGTGATTCCTCTGCCAATAACTCAGTAAAACACACTCAAGTGATTTTAGTATTTTAATATTTTACACCCTTTAAAACAATGGCGTAACAATTGCTTGCAGAGCCATCTCTGGTTTTCAGACAATTATTTGCCTGGTTGGGAGAGCTGAATATGTGAGTTGTGTATGTCCTGTGCAGAATCTATCTGCAAGACTGGAAGGGCAGGAGCACATCTGTGCATGTGCAAGTGTTTGCTTTGGCAAAAACTTGAGGACTAAATGAACAAAAAAACCCCATAAGTGGTTAAGGAAAATGCCCCCCAAATCTGTTGAAAGCTTATAAGAGATGATTTTGGCACAATGTGTATCTCTAGCTGATATCAATATTGTGGATGCATAAATTATACATGACTTGTAAAATAAGAAGTGTTGCTTCTAGGAAACTGTTGTGTTTTGCCTGGAAGGATGGAGCCAGCGTGCAACATATGTAGAGAATATTACCTGTCAGAAATTGAATATTGAGTGAAAGTAATCGTTTTAATCAAGAGTAGTTAGAAGTGAGGCTGAGTTGAAGGGAAAAACAACTGCTCAGCTTGGAAGACTGCTTCCAGTGCTGCCGACATGCCCTGACATGCAGACATGCATAGTTTCTGTGTTAGGAATATTGATCAGGGCCATGGTTGTACCTTGCATTACCACTGTTCTTCCTGATAATTGCAATTGAGATTTCTTAACTCTTTCAATTCCACTCCTTTCTGTGTAACCAAGTTCAAAGCACTAGGTGCTGGTGTGATGGAGATGTCAGCATCGTATGAGGTGCTTAGCTTGGCCCTTCCCTCCTTCTGATTTAGTATTGTGCAGAAGTAACTGGTTTAATCACAAAAAAAGCTAAAGAGCTGTGGAGAAATCAGTCTCTGTACTCTCCTCAGAGATCCTCTAGTAAACCTGCGAGCGAGCTTTGCCTCTGCTGAAGGTGGCATGATCTTGTCACAGAGCTTGCCTATGGTACCCTGTCCTGTCTTCCCCCCAGCCTTTCCTCTGTTAAACACTTATATACTTGAACCTGTCTGCAGACATTTCCCCTGATGGATGGATGAATCTTACTGTGGACCATGAATTTTGGCTGCATAAAATGCAGGAAGGAGAAGGTATTTAAGTGAGATGTTCCTGTATCAGCTTATGGACAGCACTGCTCAAAGGAGCAGCTTGTTGGTGCGTGGATAGATATTTGGCAGAATCTATTGATTCTACTGAGGCAAAGACGTTCTGATTGATATCAATTAGTATTCCTGACAAATCATTTGTAGTGACTGTGGGTGTTTTCTTAAGAGTCACTCTACAGTCTTGTCACTGGGAGCAGTGACTGCGTGCATAATCTGAAATACACTGAGTTGAGCGTAAAGGAGCCCTAGACTTTGTGTTTCTGCAAAGAAACATCCTAGGCTGGTTTTTTGATTTTTTGGTTTTTTTTTTGCTTTCAAATCAAAAGTGGGATTGTTTCCATGCACTTAAGTCTGCTTTCTATTTCTCCTGAGTCGTTGTCTGTTCCCTTCTGATTCTTTACAGTGCCCTGGGAAAGCTGAATCCCTGTTGAACCTGGGTAAGCCACCTCCACTTGGATCTGCTAAAACTAGCTGGCAACAAAGGATGAGGTTGGAGATTAGTGATGTCAAACACCTTTTGTGTGCTACAGCATTTGACTACTGCACCCATGAGAAGGCAGGAGCCTGTAGTTGTACCTGCTTGAGCAAGGCTGTGTGCAGCATGGGTCATTCCTGCTGCAATGCTGGATGCAGAGTGGATGCTGGAGCCCTGCTGATGCAGTTGCTTTCCAGACTCACACCACCCTGCACTTTCTTGTGCACTGACCTGCTTGTTCTTTGGTTGAGCCACCAGACTTTCCGAGTAAGCGGCACAAGTGTGTGCTGGCGGATACGCCTGTTGGAAGAACGGTCTGGTAGCTGATTTAGAGCACTGCAAGTCCAGTTGCAGCTACCTGATCCACTTGCAGATTCCCTCTGAGAATTCAGAGTGATACAGAGCTCTCTGCAGTTTTCTATCTGTAAAGGGCGCTTCCACCTTGGATAGGAACTGAGGGTAAACAGAATGTCTTTCTCTAATATTTCTGTGCAGCCTGAATAGTATTCCTGAATAGCAATCACAAGGAGATGATGAGTACTGTGTATGGATGGGGAGTTCAGGGTTGTATGCCATGGCAGTGACACCAAAGTGTGAGCGTGAGATCCCGGCATCCGCTGTCCCACTCTGATCACTGAGTGTGTCTCGCCTCTCTGAGTGACAGTGCTTTCTTGGACCTGGGACACCAGAGGCTACAGACAGCTTGGCTTCACATTCCACACCTGGGATTTCAGTAGCAGATGCTGCTTTGTTCCTCATATGGTTTTACCTTGTGTAGTCACATCTGCTTAACATATCTGGCTTGCCTGTTGCAAGTTGGCTTTCAATATGTAGTTGGGGTCACAGAAAAGTCTTTTACCTTACTTTCCAAATGTCACCAGGCAAAGTTCTTTTCAGAACCTGGCGATTTCATGGCTGCAGAAATGCCTACCTCAGAACAGTTGCTGTCCCTGGTGTGTCAACGAATAAGACCTTGGTAGGATTGACAGCTATAAAACATTCCCTCTGAACTCTGAGATGAAAGTGAGACATTTCCTTTCTCCTTTCAGAGGACTCGTCTGCTGTAAGAGGAGGGAGATGGTTTTCTTTTTAAAAATATAACTCATATCAGGTATCATAGCAGTGTCTACAGCCCTCCACAGCATCATTCTCTGATGCCTTGTGCTATGGGAAACTGGGAATGAAAGGCGACTCTGCCAAGAGGCTTCTGTATGCATTGCTGGGATGGTACATGTGGCTCTTACGGCATTATCTGAAGCTCACTGGTGATACAGTAGAAGGGGAAGAGGGTAAAATCAAGTTTGAGTTCAAATATTCAGATTGCAAGGATAGCCCCTGGGGTTGATCTTCTTGCTTGCTAATGGCATAGCATAGGGAACAAAATAAAGAGTTGTTTGGCTTTGCACTGCAAATACATAAGCCAACCTTGCTTTGGCTCCCAGCCCAGGGGGAAAAGGATGGCTGATCACCCTGCTCTTTCAGTGTTGACAGCTGTTGCTGCCAGGGACAGATGTGACTTGGGTCTAAGATAGAGATAACAGCGTGAATGCTTTTTACTGGCGAGGTAGATTCTTAGGAGATAATTCAGTTTGTCTGTTGTACAGTAAAGGGAAAGGAGAAATGTTTTTGTGTTCTCTTGGTGTATTTTTCTTATTTTTTTCGTATTAATTCCCCTGATGCAAGAAGATTGCTTAAATATTCTAGCACTTAGCAGCCATAGACTATATCCTTCATTCATCCAGCCTCATAAACCATCCCTCCTCCAAAACCAGTTACCTTACCTGCATGGAAGTGGGCTTTTCTGGGATACCACTGACTCTGCAGATGTAAGGCTGTGTGTTTGATCCTTATGAAAATGTTTTGAAAAGCTGGACAAGAAAACACTGTAGGAATTTGGTGGGCAGATTAGCTGCATTCCTGTTTCAGGCTGCTTGCTCATATTTTTAACTTTTTTAAGGCAAAAGGAGGTTATTTTTAGCTTGCTTTTTCCCCCTCCATATTAACCCAAACAAATTTCCCTCTTGAAGGGGAGGGTGGAGTTGGAAGGAAGGAAGGGTGGAATTGAAACTGCTTCATTAAGTCAGTTTAAAGATCACTAAAACACGATTTTGTTTTCATGCTACAGTTTGGAGTCTCTTTACACTTTCCAAAAAGGGGAAGCTTTGTGTACAGAGGGGGAGAGTGAGGGCCTCCGAGACAAGGAAGTGGTTATGGAAAGCTTATGACTTTTGCTTAGGATGAACTGTCAGGAGTGTAACCTGGCTCTCCTGAGTCCCAGTATCTGTGTTTTGATGGTTTCATGATAAGCTGGTTCTTAAGTAGAGAGAGCAGGAGCAACTCAAACAGCTTCCTTACTAGGCTGATGTGACTTTGGCTTTAACTTTCACGTGGTTCCTGAGTTAGGTGTGCTGCAGAAAGGGTGGCTGAATCCAGGGCCTGTGCATCTAGTCTGTAGAAAGAAGGATACGTACTTCACACTTTGATAACCCAGGAGCCAGTGATGCCTGACCACTGCAGAGCACTGCTGCTTTTCAATCTCCTGTGCTTTGATGTTGGTTCTTCAGTACCTGTTGGTTTTCCCTCCTGCTGTTGATAAGAGCTGAAGGATCTTGAAAATGGAGTATCTGTGAAGTCCACCTCTGGTGGTGGAATGTAGAGCTGCTCATGCTGTCCTGTCTGACTACACAGGTTACTCAAGATTAGATCCTAAATTATCTCTTCTTGCCATGTGTTGCTCCTGCTGTTCTCTCGGACTGTTGAAAATTGATGAAAAACAATGGTAATATTTGCATCTAAAGAAAATAAAAATTTTTCTGCTTTGGAAGTAGACAGAAAAAAACCCACAAAACACATAATTATTTCCCTTCCAATAATAGCTGGTTACTGAGTTATTGAACTCCGTGTATGAGCTTAGAGCTGGAAAGGACAACCTGACTTTCTAAGCCTCAGTCCTGGGGAAGACTCCCTGCTACTGAGGCATCAACATGGGGCAGGAGCCATTTCTGTGGACTCTCAGGTTCTCTCTTTATCTGCTTTCTTCTTCTCTTCCACTTCTCCCCCTGGGAGTCTGCTCCAGGTCACAGCTGCTTCATACTTGGATTTCTCTGACCTCCAGCTGAGAAGCGTTCGTGGTTGGTATATCTCCTTTCTCTACCAAGCAAATCCTGTGGTTTTATGTCTGTTCTCATTTCTTGCAGCTCCTTTCCTCAAGTGTATTTGCAGGCAGTGATTCTGTCCTCTACTGTGCTGTGTTTTGCCAGCTTAAATGAGTCAAACTTTCCTGAGATAGGGCTCTTGTTCTTATCAGCACTCTTGTGAACCTGTTCTCAATTCAGTAAGTTGTCTTTGAATTTTGCTGTGACCAGAACTGCTCACAATAAGCGTGTCTGAGAAATGGCTGCTTTCATTAATACTCATTTCAGCATCTACTATTAACTGTGACTTAAGCACGATCATATATGTATTTAAGAAGAATCCTCTGGTCTTGCTTTGAAGACATTAAGTAATGATGACTCTTTCTGCTCTAGGAGAGTTCTGTCAACACTTTGGTGTTTAACTAGGTGCCTTAATTTGAGTAGGCTACCTTCAGTCACTGCATCTTGAAAATGCCTTTCTTTGTTAGTTTACAGAGGCTTTTATTATCAGAAATATGATTTTTCTTAAAGCGCTCTTATATTTGTAGACTGTGTAAAGCAATCAGTTAATTAGAATGGTTTTTATTTCAGAAACCAAACACTCATATTCCAAGAAAAAGTCCCTTCTAAGGTATGTTTGAATGTCCGAAAATGGCTCACTATCAGCTTCCATCTCCAGATAACACTGGGCATTGCACCAGCAACAGTATATGCAAAGAATGAAAATAAAGTCCATTATTTATGACCCTCTCTCTGAGATTCCCTGGCTTGTGTGAGAAAAGTGGAACTACTTCGAAATACTTTGCTTCCCCCTGGATTTCGGGCTTCTTTGAAGGTTGTCTTGATCTTTGTGAATAATCTTGGGTTTATACATTTGGTTTCATGCCAGCAACCTAAATCTTTCTGTAATGCGCATTCCTTCAGGCTTTGTGTATCATGAAGATTTGAGGGATTTCTCCCACTGTTTGGTGTAGTGCTGTTTTCCTTCCGCTGGCACCGAACACCAGTGGGATGTGGTTGTGAGCAAGGCACTGCCTGCTGTGCCCAGAGTCAGGGTTTGTTACCTGGCTGTGCTGCAGGTGCGCTGCCTGTCCGTGCATGAACTGCACAACTGCTCCTTGGATCTGCCTTTAAACTGGGGGCAGTGACACTGTGCCTGGCCCTGCTGAGCTCTTGTATTTCCTAAACTCTTCTGATGACACTCTCTCACTATGTAGCCATTGGGCTTGCAGTGATGGTAGCACAGGGCTGCTTGTGGTCCCAAAACCCACCTGAAAGGATGATCTGGCAGGGCTTAACACCCTCACTGTTGGAATTACTTGTTAGGATGCTGGTCAGGGGGGCTGTGGTTTGGGGTTTTTTTTTATTCCTTGTGCTCTCCTGGTCTCTGGTTTTTGTTCCGCGTTGTGTCTTGTACTATACTCTAATTCAGTGGCTTCTTACATTTTTGGAACCATCGACTGTTGCCAAACACAAAGTTTCTGGCAGGCTAAGCTCCTTGTTTGTCGTACATCACTGTTCTCGCATTCAGAATGCAGTAATTTTGCTTATTGGAAAGGCTACACACATTTATCATGGCCCTGTGAGCTTCTGCTGGGGAACCATTGTGTCACTCTCAGCATAAATACTGTTTTTCTTCTGCTTCACAGGGCCTTACTCTAAAGTCTTCATTAAAGGTATAGTAATACAAATAGATTTTTCCGAAAGTCAGTTGAGTGAATACCCCATACCTTTTTTTTTTAAAAAAAGCAAATACCAGTGGATATAAGGTGCTTTCTGAATCTTAGCTGAAATCCTACCTTGAGAAAATGATTTGTTCTTTCCTTTTCTCTTAGAGTTTTAGTCCAGAGCTAAATGATTTTGGCAAAATACTTCCAGGCATTTACCTTTGATAATCATAATTTTATTTATAATAATTAATAAATCCTTTCACAATGGCAAGGTTTTGCCTTTAGAAAATGCCTGTGAGCTCCTCCTGCTAGATTACACTGTCATTATATGTATGTAATTTATCAGATGTATATGTTAAGAAAGTATGTGTCTTTAAGTGCATACATCTTTGCTAAGATGACAGCCATCCTTGTGCTGTTGGCATCCTTTACATCATTTATAGTGTATCATAAACTCAGCTGTTAAGATAATTTGCCATACATCTCATTGTCCTTGAATAATTTCACATATTCAATTGTAGTGTCTTCTACCTTCTCTTTTCAATTTTTTTTTTTTTTGGAGGGGGGGAGAAACTGCTCTTCTGCTCTTAAAAGCATTCTTTCCCTGCTCTGTCACAACTATTGTTAGTTCATTCTGCATTTCATTTTTAGTCACTTGCTCTAGTCCTTTAAAAGTGCAATTACATAATCCATATAAATTTAGAAAGGGAAAGATGAAGTTCTCTACCCATGCTAGGTTTTTTTTTTTTTTTAATCCTCTGTGGAAGCTAGGAAAAATTCAGGTTAGTGTTCTGGAAAGTAATTAGCATTTGAAGCGGAGGTTAAGATTGGACAGTTTCTCACGTGGCCTGGCAGAGTTGATAGATGTAATCTCTCAGTTTTATTAAATCACTGTGTTGAGTCCTGAAGCAGCTTCCCCATAGATATTTTTCCTTGTCGAAGGAGAGGTCATTGTCCAGTTTACTCTGAATTGAGAGGTTAGCCCAGACCTCTGTATTTAAGTTAGAATGGGGGCAAGCAAGCAGTCTATGCTTTGTAATTTGGTCTGAATAAGGCTGATTTTATTAGTTTGTACCACAGCACGTTCACACGCCCCAACTGGCAACTCCTGCTACGTAAGCACAGTACAACTACAGGGCAAGAAAATGGTCCCTGATCAGAGGTTTCAGCCTCTGTGGAATAATTGACCCCAGCATTAGTAAATGCTCTTGCCTGAATAGAGACTTCATCCTATCTGTGCCTAAACCTTCCAGGTGGAGGGAACCCCCAGTTTATACTACAGGCTGGTGAGAGCTGTACTTTGTGCATACCCCTTGCAGTTGCTCTATCTATGGTAGCTGGCTAAAGTTTCCCTAGTGCAAAACTTGGGAAACATCCTTGTGCACAGGCTGTTTCTCTTCCTGAGTAGCATGTGGAGAAAGACAGTGACCAGCAGTGGGCTGCTGATGTCCTGGTGAGTGTGACCCAGTCCTGCCTGTGCTTTTCCAGGAGGACCCCTTGCCAGTGAACAGGGAGAGGAGCTGTGGGCTATGTGGATTGTTCTTGCAACAATGCTCCAACCATCTGTGTTAACGGGATGAAGCAGCACTTGTCAGGAGAGAGGTAAGGGAACAGCTTGGGATTCCACTTCCATTACAGGGAGTCAGTTAGGGCTTTATGAGCTGTTCTGCAAGGCCAAATATTTGGACATTTGTGGTCTACATCATTAAGTTCTATTTAAGGACTCATTTGCCTTATCCACTGCTAAAAAAAAAAAAAAGGTTGTTTTAACAGAAATCTGGGACTTATCGTCCCCTCTCCTCCTGGAAGTTGCATTTAAACCCAGGACTAGGAAGTGAGGGACAGCTCTATTGACATTAATCTAAGAGAGAATTATTTGATAAAACTGTCAGTCTTGTGAATTCCTCTGTGATGCTTCTGAGCGTTACTGAGTCCTGTTCATATCAATCTGTAGGCTCAGGAATAGTGTTGCTTACACTTGCATTTTCCTTGCATTTAAAAGGCTATGAACTGTAAGGGCTGTATTTTGATCCATTTTAATTGGTAACACAGACTGTACAGAAGCCTGGGACTTGTATTTGTGTTCTCCAGAGTAAGATTTCCGTATAGTGAGTCATAGTGAGAAGAAAGTGGATTAATTTCTGCAAACTCCATGTGTGTACTTGAATTGCATCTCTGCAATCACTTTAATGTGTGGTGAAATGAGTCCTCCATTAGCTTCAGATGCCTACAGACTAACTGCCTGCATCTGACAGAGTTATAGGGACTCTCCTTCCAGACAGGAAAGGGAAAGAGATATTTTAGGACATAGTTCATCTGACCCTGTTTTAGCCAACTGCTTTAGAAACAGATGAATCCTGCCCTGCAGGTGACTATTTCTCTCCACTGACTGTAGTGTCAGATGTTGATCTCAATATTTGCTCAAATGAATCCTGTATGAAATATTTCCAGTTTTAAATTTAACTCATCAGGCGTTTTCAATAAAGTGCAGTCCCCAACCAGCAATTTGGTTTGGTTTCCAAGGGAGCCAGTTGTGTGCTATAACTTTTTCTACTTTTATTCTCCAGCTCTTTATCTAGCGAATGAAAATTATTCCATTATGACACGAACACTGGCCTTTAGAAAGCTCCTTTTATCTACACAAATACTTTCTGTGGTATTTTTCCACTTTTGCTTATCCATCTTAGAGCTGGATTAACTTCAGAAAGACCTTGTATGGAACTCTGAGGCACATTTATTTCTTTGACCAGTAAATCAGTATTATAGTTTCCTGGGGCCTGGAAAAGAGGGTATTATTATGGAGTTATACTAAGTCCACTTTCTGAATGCTGAATTTCCAAGGAAAAGATATAAATCTCTTCTGTGAAGGAGAAGAAGCTATATGAAACAGACTTCAGGGGCCTTATTCTCTTTGTGTTTATGCTTGCTTGCCTTTTTTTCCTACCTCCCTCTGTTTCCTCAGGTGCTGCAGTATATTACTTAATCTCCTTTAAGGTAGGTATAGCTTCTTTGTCATTCTGTGGAACACATTGGTATTCAGAAGAGCTTTTTCCTGTGTCAGAGCCAATATTTTGTTTCTTTGTAACCCTAACCTTCTTGGAACTCTCCAGCTAATATTTTTCTTTTCTTCTATCTTTTATTGACTGTGGTACATTGAGTATTGCTTCCCTCCCCAGTAACTTTTTGGTTTTTATTCATGACTAAATACATCCATTTTATGAAGCAATGAAACCTATTTACAGAGGAAAGCGAAGCTGGTTAGAGGGGCTTGATGGAAGTGACAATAGAAAGCACAGACTCTCCAGTCATGTTTGTGGTATAGATGAGGTGTAGTAGAGAGGCACAAACTCGGGGGCTCTGCAGGATCCTTCTGGCTGTGTGCATATGTTCCCTTCTGCAGTCCGTCTGGGAAGAGTTGTGCTGAGGCTGGCTGGAAAGGTGAGCAGAGAGGGTGGCAAAATGGAATTCCATTCTCCCTGCTCATGCTAGAGGAGTGGGAATTCCAGGTACTTTGCACTGCTGCATCTATTCCCCACCATTCTTTGTCTGCTTGAACTGCAAACAGCTTCAAGAAGAATCTTTATTCCTGCAATGCCAGTGCAAGACAGTGCATAGAGACTTGCATCATGCCCTCTGCCCCTCCCCCTTTTTGTCCCCTTCCCTCTGTGTTCTACGGTCATTTTAAGAGACACTGTTGGAGTTCCAATAACTGAATCTAGTTTTCATGTTACTTTTCTCCCCTTCCCTCTCCTCATCACCTTAGTCATATAGTCTTGACACACTCTTACTGTGTGCATGCTTTAGAAGGCTATGAATTCATTCACGTGGCATGCAGTGGAGGAAGGGTGACTTACCTGCATTGTGCTCACATGTGGAAGCCCTTGAATCATTTCTGCTGGAATCTTCCAATCCACAACAGATTTTTGGATCACAAAACTGACATTTATGGGGGATATTAGGTTGTGCAGGAACACCTGGGGAGTTTGCTGGGGTGGAGAGGGGATCTCACCAGCTGCTTCAGCCACTTTGGTTCTGGTCTGTGTCCCCTGAAGTTCTAGGGACATAATACATTGGGTTGTATTGTGGTAGTGAGGGATTAAGAAAAGTGGACATCTGATTGTGGCTGTAAGGAGAACCTTGGTTTGGGGGTGGTGGTGTTTTGTTTGTGGTTTTGTTTGTTTGGTTTGGTTTTTTGGCCTGGGAATATTATTCCAGAGCCCCCTTGATTTTGTCATAGATTAGATGTGATAGTAACTTCTCTGGTTTCATGTCACATGCACAGGGCCTGGATGAAATGTTGACCTGTGATTCAGGTTTGGGGACACATGTTTTAAAGTGTCTGTTCTGGCATCTCACTAGCAGAGTTTTCCTGTTCACAGCTGGTCTCTTAAAGGGTACAGCTAACTTGTCATATTTAGGGCCACCAAGTCACCAGTTCAGTGAGTCAGTGTTGTTGGTTATTTGCAGTGAAGTACAAAGCATACATTCAAATAACATTTCTTTTTCAGGAATCTTCGTTTTGATAAGTCTCAGCCTTCTCTTTAATTTATAGATAATCTGGCCTCAGTTTTGCTCCTTCTTGTTGGTGCTCTCCCAGCCTTACAAGAATGTTGTCCAACCAAAACTGGAAATGGCCTCACTGTGACCAGTAAGCTGTTCAGAAACTCTTGATTCTCTGCTTTGAAAGTGCTGTAAATCTAGTTCATAGATGATAAATCTGGCCACCTAAGCAAATAAACAAAAACATTCAACACACCAGAATTTTTCAAGATGAGGTAAAGCTCTGACAGGAATAGAGCAGTAGGAGAGAGTTGGTGGAGGGGAAATCTGACAAGTTAATTTATTTTTGGTGTTTTAATTGGATAGGTTGGGAGACAGAGAAAGAAAAGATGGTGCAGGAGACAAGAGTCATGGAGTCCTGGGAAAAGGGAGCAGGGAAAGAACTGTAAACATGACCAGCAAAATAATCTACTTTGTGTGCAAAGTCCATTTAAATGTAAATTACTCAAAGTGATTTTTAGTGGAATATTTTATCAGCACAGTGTAGAAAGACAGAACTCTCTTCCCCCTTGTTTAAATATGTGATGCAGACAGCTGTAGGGGGATATAAGCATCCCCCATCTCTCTACCTCCTCACACCCACTTCTTTCCTTTAGTCTCCTTGGAGCTGTTCCCTGCAGCAATGCTTCCAGGTAGTGACAGTTTGGATGTTCACTTCAGTCACCAGAGCCCTGTCAAGGCCAATTAGCATCCTAATGACTGGCAAGTACCATCTTGATAACATTCAGTCTGTGTTCAGTACCAGGGGACCTTGCCTCTTAAGAACCCATCTTGTCTCATCTGGCCCTTACTGGTCATATAAACCTGTTTAAAAAAAAAAAAAGAAAAGAAGAAAAAATTTCCATTTCTTCTTGTCTTCTGAGTCTCAGGGGATTCAGACACAGAACAAGTATATTGTCCTTTCTTTTTGCTGGAAATGAGGAATCTTGGCTTTAGGGAGGGGACTTAAATCAAGCTGCTACTCTTACAGGTTCTGAGGACCTTGGGCCAAAGCTTCAACTGAGGCTAAGTAATTCAGTACTTGTTCTTTTGAGCTGTGTTGAGTATGAGCAATCAAAGACCCAGCCACATGGTCTTTTAAATATTGAGGACCTGGCCAATATGAGGACTAAAGTGGTACTTTTCTGAAATTACTGCTACCTGTTGTTTGGTGGTCTGCTGCAAAATCCACTCCACAAGCATCTGCTGTCAAAACTATGCTTTTGTTGTTCAATCAAACCAGAGCTGAATACTGTACAGAGACCTTTTCTGTAGCACAGTCCAGGGCATGTAGATGAAGAATTTAGGAGAGGTTTCACTGCTACTCAGGGAGATTGGAACATGGTGAAATGTCCAGGGTGTGAACATGTCACTCAGCACCCTTTATCAGTGTGGAGATTCTTGAGGCTTTGTCCTATGCTGTGCCAGGCTGGAGCAGGAACATACCCCCTGGCAGTGGCAGAGTTAAATGCTGCAGTTTTAAATCCCCCATTTATGGTGTTGTGTTTTATTGTTCAGTGACAACATGCTTTCAAGAGAAACTTGCACATCTATCCCGATTTTCAGCCCTGAAAGTCAGTGTTCCTCCTTGTTAATATGGCATTGCTGTCTAATCCTGCCATGTCTTGGCTCTTCAGTGGCTTTAATGAGGTGCTGTGATGCCAGGGCCAGCTGGTTGGCACAGCCACACTGGGTCATCTGAGGGAGAGGTCATCAGTTTAATGGTCTTTAAGAGGAGCCAAATCACCTGTGATTCTGAATCAGGCCAAGGAGCAGCTGAAGGGCAGTGTGTTACCATGGTTGAACTGAAGCTGCAGTAGGGAGGATTTTGATTTATGGGGCTGTGGAGACAGCACCTTTCACTGGTAGCGTAAGGACCCTAACATTGTGTTACTTGAAATGGCATTACTGAGATTCTGAAGACAAAAGAAGTCTTCTTCCCTGTAAAGAACAGCAAATCCCAAGTGTGAACTCTGGAGAGCCATTGAGCAAGAACTACTATTTTTAAGGTCATAACTATTCTTAAAACACACCCCAAAAAAAATAGCCCCGCCATCCCCCAGCCCAGCCTGTGTGGCTGGAAGACAGCACATTAACATATCCACATGGTGCATATGTTATTTTTAACCTTACTGTGAGAATTTTGACTTTTCCTGAATTTTTTGAATGGCGTTTGCATTTACTATCAGAATGCTGTCATACTGCTATCATATACTTTTTCGATTCCAAACTTAATGTTTTGACATGATCTTCTGCAATGTTACAAGAACTTGATGGCTAAGAAGGCTGCAGGTACCTAGACAGAAGCGCTCTGAGTTTGTTCAAGTACTTGCCTGTACCTCCTGTCTCTTCTGGACCTGTCGCCAGAAGACACCAACCTGTGTCCTGGAGCCCTTTTTCATAAGTGCCACTTTGAATATAATGGTATCTGTTACAATCTGGTTTGTATGCAGTGAGCCTGCTCTCATTGTGCACGAGGTGTAGTAAATCACCAAGGCTGATTTACTGTGCGCACACAACGTACCCGACAAGAAGCCCTCTTAAAATGGTCCAATGATTTGAGTTCTACCTCTTGTGTTCTCTTATGGGCATGATTTAGTTTGTAGACACCTCTGAAGCCCTCTGTCCCTCTCTTGTGGTCCCTAAACATCCCCTAATCTGACATTCTAGGCTTTTCAGAGTCGTAATGTGCTGCTCTCACCAGGTCATTTTGCATTAAACCTGATTCAAGGTCACACTTAGCTTTTCTTTACAAACATGAAGGCCAAAAATTTAAAACAAAACATAGCCTACAATAAAAGAGTGATTATTATATCATGATCTCTCCTGAGAAGCTTAGGTGCTTAGTGAAGTGTCAAGTATGGGGAGAGTTGGCAGAGCTGATGTAAAAGATGGATAATAACAGTGCAGTTTTTCCCACATTAGTCGGCCTATATTCCTAATCCTGGCCTAGAGCTATTCTAGCTCTCCCTTCAAAGTAAGGAAGTAGCCAGGTTTCTGTGGCTTGTTTAACGAGTGGATATTTCCCCACTGCTTTCCAAAATGTGTATGAGAAGAGAGCATGTAAGCTTCCAGGCAAGGGTTCAGATCCTCTGATACAGATTTTGGCAACTATGCACAAATATCACTTGAAAGTCAGGGACTGGTTAGTTGTTCAGGCTGCAGAGAAGGGCAGAGCCATAGCCTGAGCCAGTTCTCCAGTACTGGTAGAGCTTCACAGCCTTCAGAGCCATCCAGTTTCTTAAGACTGAAGCCAGAGGCTGAGAGTTAGGGATTCAGGGCTGAGGCTCAAGGGTGATCCCCAACTGCCCAGGAAAACATAAATCTCATTGGTGTGACTATCTATTGTGGCCAAATGTGGAAAAATCATTCATATCTCCCACTGATCTCGAGAGGATTAGGTGCCTACATGACATTGTACTTCAAAAGTACCTGCATTAGTTCTTCTTTTGCAAAATCAATAAAATACTACCTCTTCTTTTTACCTCCCAGTCTGGCTGTGTAACTATGCCAGAGATTTATCCCAAGGATTTGTTTTTAAAACAGTGGGGACATGCTCTCAGTTGGGGCTCTCATCACAGGGTAATCATTGCTTTATGTCAGGATACAGAGCTGTCACTTACAGATTTCTGCTCAAGCACATAGTAAAGTCAGAGTCTGCAGCGCAAGTAATGTGTGGTCAAATCAATAATCTGAACACTTGGTGGTTTTCTGTAGTGTAGGACAATTCCCAGAGATTAATGTAAATGTAAGAGCCTTTCTAGTGGAAACAAACCACAGGACTGTGATTGCATTAGACATTTCAAATGGCTGTGTAAAGACTTGGCAACTACATATTTTTGAAACACATTTACTCTTGGTGCAGCTTAGATCCTAGCTCAGTGATGAATTACTTTAAACTTGAAAATGAACTCCTTGTCCTGGTGTCAGGATGGATTGTAATATTAAAGGTGACTTGTAAGAGAAAACAAATATTTATTTGGCTTGTGAATTTTTCCATCATATAATGGGTAAAAAGAGCACAAAGAGCAGATACTTCTTGAAAGAGTCAGTGATGGCTGAAAATAAAAAGCATTTCCAAATATCAGATCCATGTAGTTCTTTGAGACTTGTAAAATTTGTTTCCGAATCATGTTCCTTTTCTTCCATGTCCACTCTGGGGGGGAAAAAGCCCCCTATATTTGTTTCAGAGTTTCAGGTAAGGTAGAGGAGTTTGCAATGTCTATTCCCAGGACACTTGTGGAGGAGACTTGCAGTTGGCTTTGCTGGGTACAAAAAGCTGGCTGCTGAAGAGGTGGGAAATGGAAAGCTTAGGGTTAAATTTAAAATTTCTGTTCCTTCATTGGAAGGAAGAATGCTGCCATCATCTCACTACTCACAAAACTCATCTTTTTCAATTGCTGAGACTGATCTTTAATCCCAGTCATGGTCCATATTTATTCCATACAAGTTGTTTTTTTTACCAAGTGACTGATAAAGTCTCATTCCAGCATCATTAGTGTAAATTAAACTTAAAAACCACATCACCTGATTTGAAGGCTGATTTTTGTCCAGAAGAAAAATGCCCACCCTAGGATTTATGGTTTTTGAGAAACAGACTATGGTGTTTTGCTTATTTTCCCCTCCACCCCTATGCTTCCTGCTTTTTTCCACTGATTCTATATGTGTATTTGAGGGGTTGTCATGAACCTATGTGGAGTTAACTGGCGTACCTTGTGCTTACTTACTAGGATAAATATTTTGTCAGCAATAATCTTGAATATCAATAGTGAAGTAGTAACTTGTGCTCATGACTTTTATTGAATTTGTGGGCCGCATCATTCCTAGTGTGGCATCATGGCATGGTATTTAGACAGAGCCTTTTCAGGACTGAAATGTGATCTCTGTGTGCCTTCAACCTTGGGCATATTGTGGACAGAGCTATAGTAACAAATGTCTTGGTCTAGCCAGCTGTAAGAGTCCATAGATATATAGCTTAAATCTCCTGTGGCTGCAGCAGGTTGGGAGGACACTTGTGAAAAACAACTGTCTCAGCACGTACACTGTAACCTGCTTGATTTACTGTAATTTGCTGACAGATCTGATGCTTTGACACACATCCCTTGATCAGTCATATCTGTATTGTGTTTCAAGCTCTGGAACTAGTGTGGAAACTAGCAGTTCTTCAGGGGTTTTGCAGGAACCAGAAAACAGAACTGCATTTGGTTAGGTGTGGAGTAAGCAAAAAGTTCCAGTAGAATTGCTTTTCTGTTAAAATACATTCACCTTCTGTTTTGAGTGTTTTCAGTTGGCTGCAGATTTGTTGTGAAGCAGAATAATGTACTTGTGGTAAGCAAGGAGAGGACTTTTGAGCTTGGTATTGGGATCAGTGTATGAGGGGGAGATCTTTGTGCCAGGGTTCTGGAATAGGATTGGTAGCAGGACTGCCGTGCAAGCTGCTGTCTACTGATCTCTGGATGAAGAGGTGCCAAGATATGGTAGTGAACAGCAGGAAAGATGGTACTTTTTTCCCCCCCATTCTTAGGCTTCTTGAGCTGTGTCTCATCTTGACCAGGGATTCATGAGTTTAGAGTGGGATGGACTAATTCCTAAGCTTCACCCTGTGCAGCCGTGGGTGGCTTGAGAAACAAATGGCGAGCATGGGGGAATAGTGGCCAGAACATGAGCTTTGAGGACCATTCTCTATTGTTGCAAATTACATGAAAGTAGGTTGGTTTCTCTTCTGTCCCTGGGAGGGACAGCAAAGAATTTAAATATTGTCAGTGGATGCCTGGAAGGCAGCTGTGCCCTTCTGGTCCATTGTGGCTGGCTGACTGCAAGCTCAGACAGTACTTAAAATGCAATCCTCCCAGGATTTCCAGACTTAAGGCACCAGGGCACAGTTCTACAACAGTGATCTGCAAAATGTCTAGCTGTGCAGTTCATTCTGGTCTGTGTTGCTCCTGAGACAGTTCATTGTCTGTCAGAGCTTTATGTTTTTCCCCTGTTCCAAGACTGTGGTTACAAATACTGTGTTTCTGGCTTATTACTTTGAACACTTTTTCTGCCACCTCACAGGGCTTCCTTTTCTATCACCCAAATGCAAAACACTCAGCTCTTCATAGCCTACCCCTGCCCTGGGTATCTTGTCCAGTGCAGCACTGAGACATCACCCCCATCTGCTCTGTCAAGCCTAGAGTGTTCGTTTGTCATGCGTTCCCCAAAAAACTCCTTCATGTATTCTTTCATGTCGCATATGGCATCCAAGAGGAGTTAAAGGTCAACCAAGCTGACAACTTTTCTCATTCTCGATCTTCCCTTAGCACTCTCCTTTGCCAGCAACAGGCTGGAAGATGATGAGACAGATGCTGCACAGGGAGTACCTGCAAAGCCGGCTCCAGGCGTGGCCCTGGAAGTGGTTGCTCAAGGGAGAAGCTGCTGATTGTGGCAGAACTGTCCACGTTCCTCTTTCTTTGCCCATGTCAGTAACCTGTTGCTGCCCAGGAAGGGAGGGCATGTGGAGGGTGGAAGAGCACTGCCTGCCGGGGCTGGTGTGGTCCCTGCTGAGCCACTCTGCTCACGTTCCTCCAGCAGCAGCCTCTGCTCCGCGCTCCTCTGCCTTCAGTAATGGGTGCCCTCCTAAGAAGCTTTGAGCTGGGGGGTGGTGCCATTGTGACAGGCTCCTTTACACATCTCCCTCACAGCTGGGTGAAATTTCTGGGAACTTAGATGATGAGCCCTTTGGGGCAGGGATGGTGTCCCCCTAACTGTGTGTCCACTTATGGGGCAGGCATCTCATCTTTTGTAAGATGCTTAGCAAAATATGCAGGAACTCTGAAGTGTTGCTGTGGTTTAGATGCTCAGCAATTCCTTCAGTACTTCCACTGCTGGTCACTATATGCTGGATTAATCCCTGTCTTTCTCTCTTGCCATGAAAAAGCACAGTGAAATTCAAATTTTGCATAAGAGGGAGCACCCATTCCCTCATCAATGAGAGAAATAGTGCCAGCTGTGATTTGAGTACTAATAGCAACTAAAGCCTCTCTAAAAGAGAACTCTTCTCCCTTCCACTCCCTTGGTAGACAATTTTATGGGCTTATTTTTGTTTCATTATGTTCTCTGTGCCTCAGTTGTCTGTATACTTTATAAAGACTCTAAAGTAGAATTACTGAATAAACCCCACAATGTTGAATCTATGTGTTTCTCAAGTCTGGCTTCACATGGAATTTTTTCTTTTAGTCTTTGTTTATAGGACACCATGTATTGTACCCCCTCCCAGTGCTTGTGCTCCCCCAGAAGAGCTAGAATCCACATCTAATGCTTTTTATTTAGCTGACTGTAATTCTCTTCTAACCTTGGAAATATTTCGTTTTAGTGTGGCCAAATGATATATCCAGCTCTGTTATCGATATATGTGCATCACAACTAAGGTTCTGATTGAGAATCTGCATGGGACTGTGAATCTTTCCATTGATTTTTCCATAGGTTTTGACTGTACCTCTAATTACCTATCCTTCTCAGTGAATCTGTGCTGCTCTGTTTACTCTGCTTGATGAGATAAGGATCATTCTGTTCCTTGGAGATGTATTCCCAGGAGCCTTTTTTTTTTCACCTGTGCAATAATCACTTTGTATTTTAGCAACCTGATGTTAATAAGTGCTGCAGCATTAGCTGTGCCTTGGAGACAAAGCCTTTGTAGTGCAGACCCTGTGTGCCCATGGGTCTTACATGTTCCTCTTGACCAGGGTACAAATGGGTGACTGTAGCTACCCTCAGTCTTCTGTTACACTTTTCCTGTTGTCCCATTGATATTTTTGCAGCTTCTTTTTGTGTGTGTGTCTGCCTTTTCTATCTCCTTTTTTTCCTGGTGGTTTTTACTCCTGGCTATGTGAATGTCACTTTCTCTATTACTTCTTGGTGTTTTATGGCTTATTCCTATCTCGTGGGGCACTGGACAGGCAGCCAGTCATCCTCTGTGGAGCTGAGTGGGTGCTCTGGATGTGCATTCAGCTAGACAAAGATCATCAGCTCAGTCTTCCCTGACAGCCAGGAGGAAGATTACAGGAGCAGGATTTGTGTCAGGATGGTTCACTGATGTAGTCACAATTCAGGCACTTGTTTATGTGAGTGTTCACAGGAACAGACTGCAGCCTCAGGAGCCTGGGGAGCCAAGCAGGTAGACCAAAAGAGGGATGCAGAACTAAGACGTGTTCTTTGCTTGTGTTTTGAACACCAGGCACTCACTCATGTGCATGACCCTCTACTTCTACTTAATAGTCTAGGCCATGGAATTGTATATATTGAAAACAACCAGCTATGTACTGATGTGGGCTGTGTGACTGCTTGCTGGAGCTCTGCAAATTTTCTGTCCTGATCCCTGGACAAATGCCTCTACTTGAACAAACAAGCCAGAAGCCCTATTGTGCTGCCCAAGATTGAACTGTAGTGGCTGTGGACATTTTGTCTTCCAAATCTGCCTTTGTGATTCCCCTGTGCTGACAAATCTACCCATCATTGTCCCAGTGACTGGCCCCACATCACAAACATAGCCTTAGTGATACCTGAGTCTTAGTGTCTCCACTCAGACTTTGTAGTGACATCATTACCTTCTGGAAGGGCTGAACACATGCTGTGTGCCCATTTTCTGTATGTGGTTTTTTTTTTTAGGGGAACAACGCTGCATTGTCTGCTGCTTGAAGTCATGTCTGAAAATATTTGCAGGCATTTTAGGGAGCAGCTAGGAATTCTTTATTATTTCTTGAGAAACTTGAGCTTCTGCAGAATCTGAATTTTATCTGTAGCCCACATTAATTTATTGCATTTACGTATTGAGCCAGCTGCATTCAGTATGTTGATTGAATAGAGAGATGATTTAAAAACATGAAGTGTTCTGGAGAGAGATTAAACTGTTTTCTTGTTCAGTATTTCATATCTCTCTATCACCCATGAAAATTGAAACTGCAAATATTAATAAATTAATTGACACATTTGCTAGTCTCGTTATAATGATACAGCCAATCCACAAGCAGTCATACAATGACTCATATCTTCAGTAGCAGGAGATATTTTTTTAAATCATGAATTTATTTCACAGTGCTGAGATTTGTTTTTGATTTGTCTTCTGCGTTTTGAACATTTGGGGTTAGTATTGCCAAGCTTTCTTCTGCAGTCAGGAGGAGCAGAAGCTTAGTTTTGTACTTTTTATTTATTTATTTTTTTTTCTAAAGACAGGACACTCATGCTGAAGAGGAGACTTACAATAATAGTAAAAGTTCACAGACCTACAACTTTCTCTGTATTCTTTCAGTTGTGATTCAAAGCACTGTGAAGATTCAGTTTCTTGAATTATTCAGCAATGAATAATATTAATTGAGGATTCTTGAAGCACATGTATAGTTGGCACTTTCCCCGCCCCATTCTTTCACTCCTCCACTCCCACCCCCCTTTTACCAAATTCGGAAGTTGTTATAACAACATCAACCATCGCTTTCTCAGTGTCAGTGCACCGGGACTACGGTGCTTTGGGCAGGAAAGCTGAGCAGGGTAAATTCCAAACATTTCCTCAAAGATCTTGTTGCAATTTCTTGCCCTTGTTTAATTCTTGCTATTTGCGTTGGAGGATTGTTTTCCTAATGTTTTGATGGCTGTATTAGAGCTGTAGTACTTTACTAGAGCTCGATACTAATAAGTCATGATGGCGTTATGAAAATAATCAGGGTAGCCAGGTGTAAAAGCAGTTTGAAGTGTTGCAGAAATTCTCTCAATACTGAGTGACCAGGTGATAAAATCACAGTTAAAATGCATCACCACTGAACGCAAAGTATTTAATGTGAAAAGAAAATAACCTTCTTCCCTTCCCTACCAAAAACCCCACAAAGTATATGAGGGTAGTGATGATGAGTCATACTTCAACTAATGCTGCTTTTGGAAAGTTGCTCCTAATAAGTCTTTGGAAGAATAAGCTTCGTGTTCAGGGGTGATTAAAGAGGCAAATAAAATGAAAGACTTTTTTCCTACTGTGTATGAATTCATCAATTTCTAGACTCGTCAACCTGGAAAAGAGGTAAATTAGAGGTCACAGGAGAAGGCTAATGAAATCATGAGGAAAGGAAAGAAGATAAATTAGTGAATGATTGTTCACTTTCTCATAAATAAGGCATTAGAAACTATCCAATGGAATAAGTAGTAGATTTTAAGTAAATAAAAATACATTTTCCTGTAACACCGAATAGAGCTGTGGAACTCAGTGCTACATCATGTTGAGTGTTAAAAGGATACACAGACTAGAGAAATCCAATAGAGGAGAGATTTATGGGCTGTAAAACAGAATAGTTCAATCTCAGCTTCTAGCTGAGGGGCCGTAAGGTTCTAATAGTCAGCTGGAACCCTTTAAGGAAAGGAAAGGTACATCCTCCTTAAGGGTGTATCAGAAGGAAGGTAATGCTGCCTTCTCCTAACTTCTGACTCCTGCCATCTTCATTTCCATGTCCCTGTGGGGCTGGTTGCTTCTGTTTGTGTGAGTCTATGTATATGGACAGCTTAGAGTCACAGGAACACATTCACATTCCTAATGTCTTCACATGCATGGACACATTTTTCCTGGAAAGCTTTTCTACATACTTGGATTGCATCTGTTTTATTTCAATGAGATGGGATCTTCATGCAAATTACATCGTGCAGAAAAATCTACAGTGATGCACTTCGGAAAATCTCCACTAGTTGTCACTCGATCCACACTTTAAAGCTGCCTTCAAGACCAATTCGAGCTTCTGTAAGAATGATGTCCTGGGCCCCAAATAATAAATATCCGTGACAAATTTTGCCACGGAGTCTTTCTGAAACATAGTGATAGGAATAAGTTTAAGTCCAAGAGATGGCAGCCTCTGCAAGTGTTATTTTGTGGGTTTTTGCTTTCTGAATAATCACTCCTAACATCATGTTGTTCAGGGTCCAAGCTGGTGCGTCAACTGCTGTATGTGTACTGTGTGCTAGGTCCTCTCTCTGGGCCGGTGATGATCCCAATGGACAAGTTCTCTCCAGGAGGAGGAGAAGTTACAGAAGAATGAAAAGAGTGTGTCAGCACCTCATTCACCTTGGGCTTAGTTTTTGATGAATGTTTTCTAGGGCAGAAGTTAGCAGGACTAAAAAGGATAGTGGCAAAAGGGTGCCAGCAGTGATGAGGAGGGAAGAACTCTGTAGAGGTGTTTTGCAGCTTATTTCCAGGATGGTTTCTTTTCTATGGTTTCCCACCAGAGCATCTGGATTTTTTAACTGAAAAAATCTAAACTCTTTTAGAAGTCCATGTTTTGCCTGCTTGTATTTCTTTTGTACAAGCCAGCATGAGTTTGAGAAAAATCGTAAATGTCATAAACTTGATAAGCCTCTTTTTAGTTCTTCTGTCTTCAGCTCTGCCTGTCGCAGATTCGTGTTTGGAGTGCATGTGTTTCATTGTTTGTATAGAAGTAGTGTTCTATTGAACAAATCTTGTTCTGTTTTTAGTGCTGTAAAGTGAGGGAGAGATGTGGCTTGTTTTGAAGAGCTTGCTGTGTGTGTAAATCACAGGAAAATGCATACATGATGAAATTCAAGCTTCTAATTTCTCATTACTTTAGCAAAATTCTTTTGTTGTCTTTGTTTTGATGACTGGCAAGCCTGTCTTGAGATTTTTCTCTCCAGACTTTTGTTTGGCCTGTCCCACTCCACAAAGAGATGCAAGTGTAAATCTGGCTAATAATACCTGGGGATGATGCAGATCACTCTCAGGAGAACTGCATCATTAGCACAGGCAGCACTAGCTCCTGTTGCTCTATGGAATGTAAAGATGGACAAGGAATTACCTGGTTGGCAGGCTCATAAGGGAAAAGTGTTCCTGTCGTGCTTTGCCTCAGTGAACATCCATTATTTGAGGAAGTAGTCAGTGATGGAGTCAGGCAGCAGTAGCAGTTAGGATGTCCTGTTCCCTCCTCCCGCATGCTCACTTTGTCAGGAGGGTCATGTGCTCTACCATGTGCGTGCCGGGAGCAAGGATAGAATATGGAGCTAAGCAGCCTGCATCGTGTGGCTGCAAGGTCTGACATATACTTGTCCCTGCAAATCAATTGCTGTTTCCAGTGCTTAAGTAGTATGAACACTGTTTAGAAGGAAAAAAATCCCCAACAACAAAAAGATCCAACAATCACCACAAAATAAAAAAAAACAAATCAACCAAAAAAAAACCAACAAAAACCCCACACAACAACCAGAAAAAGAAACAGCCGAGAAAACCCCACAACTAAAAAACCACAACAAAACCAAACCCCTCCCATTTTACAGGATTTAAAGGAAATTACTTTATTGTAATTAAAATTTCCTTTTTATGTAATGAAATTGAAAGAATTTGTTTTTCAATCGCTTGTTCGTTGTAGTGGTAAAAATGTTATCCTGAGTTGCTGCTATAAAATTTAATACAAAGTATTCTTCAGTCCCTTCTCTCCTTTCTTCCTGAAGAGGAAGAAGGAAAATCAGCTCAAACTGAATTACTCTCAAGGTGTTTCTTCAAGGTTAGAGAATGCTTCCTTCTCCAGCTACCCATTTCCTTTGAAATAATTATGTTTTGGAAATGCTGTGAGCCCAGGCCCTCAAAATGAGTGTCAAGGGAACAAGGGTCTGTTTGAGACCAATGGGCAGGGTGTTTATGCATTTGTATCCCAGGACTTGCTGTTTTTTCCCCAGCAGTAGTTGAGTGAGAGGGGGCTATTTATTGACGTGATCAGGGTGTGCCTTTTTATCTCTATTATATCAGTCCATAATTTGATTGCTTTGTTGAAACCTATATTACACTTCTTTATTTAATATTTTCTGCTTTCATTTTCTAAAAGACATTTGAAAACCGTGGAGATTAGGCAATCCCTTCCCCCACATCTTACATTTTAAATGTAGGGGAAAATAATAAGAAACTTCTTATTGCTCTTGATTGCCTTTTAATTATTTTATGCTTTAATTAAGTCTCACCATTCCTCATTAAGGATATTGTTCAGGAACTGTTTTAGTAATCCTGCACAAGCAGCATCTGTGAAAGCTTTTGGTAGCTGTTGCCTTGGCAAGGAGACTTTTCACTTACATAAGCAAATAGCACGTGATGAGGTTTGCTGCTCTGCTGTCACCTGAGGAAACTGTGGGGCAAAAGATAGAAGCCCAAATTTATACAATGCCTAGGAAAAACCTTCCTGAGGCTGGAGCAGCATAGTCTGGAGGTAATAATTGTACTAATGAAGTGACCATTTTCATGGTTTATGCTGCTCAGAATCTCTATTAGACAATTGGATGACATTCTTGATACAAGCCGTTCTGTAATATAAAATCAGAGGTGCCAGACAGTGACTTCCCAGGTGTTTACATCATTGTCTCCTGTGGCAGCAAAAGGTCTGAGGCAGGGGGCAATGAGTTAAAATGCATGAGACAGCTTACACCTGCCTGCCTGCATGATATGAGAGGAGTGTGGTGCTGCTGCTGGGACCGGAGCCGAGTCAGTACTCTGTGTGACACAGGTGTAATTCGACCTGGAGAGTCACCTTCAGCTCAGTCACTGACTCTTCAACGATTGCACAAAATCTCATTCTATCACAGCTGGACCTTGAGCTCAAGTGAAAAATTCCTGGGTCATTGTGACATAAAGTACATGCTAAATTGAACTACAGCTGAGAGTTAAGTCTGAAGTGAAGCTAAGCTGCTTAACTAAATTTAAAGCTTGAGGATCACTTTGAAGAGCAGTTTGGGGAGCAGTTGAGTTTTTCAAAGGTCCATGCAGAGACAACACCAACATAACATGGTAGCAAGGTGAGAGGAAGGCCTGGGAAGTTGCAGTAGCATTGCATGAGGTTTTACCAGCTTGTCCAACACACTGGGTATTAGTTTTCAGATTAGTCAAATGAAAGTGCACCTTCATCTACTGTAGTTAAACTCTGAGTAGAACAAGCCTCTGTCTCCTTGATTGACGCACCTTGGGCATCCTGCTTTTGCAAAGGTTACTGTTAGCCATAAAACCCACGAACGTAGCTTAGCTCAAGGCACTGCTATGAGTGTGATGTCATTTGGTTGAGTATGTCGTGGTGGTCAATGTCATGTGGGGTCACACATGCAGGTCCTGGCAGGTATGTAAGCCAAATAGCAAGTAGTGTAGCAAACTTTGGTTGTGTACAACACTGTCTCAGCCCAGTTGACGTTTTGGGTATTCAGCTGTAAATAAATGAGAGTCTGCCTATTAGTTCATCAGGGAATCCAGCAAATGAGGAACCGCAGTAATTAAAATCTTGCTGGTGTGAAATCCTATTGAAAATACTTAGCATCTGTCATCCAGGAATTTTTAAGTACTTAACAAGGTTTTGATTTTTCTTATGAGGAGGTAGACATCAGTGTCTCCCATTTTACAAAATAGACTGATGATACAGAAGAATCAGACGACTTTCCTTAGTCCTATGCAATGAACCAAAGTGGAGTTCTTTGATGAGGATTTTATCATTAATGTTGGAGGTCTCCATACATGCAGTCACAGTTATGGCCACTGGTAAAGCAAAGATTTACCTGCTGTTCGTGGAATATGACTTTTAGGAACTTGTCAATCAAGTGACTTTGTCTGGAAGAGTGGAACAGTCTCACACTGTTGTGAAAGAGAACCAGCTTTGACTGTAAGATTTTTTTTTTTTTTTTTTCCCCAGCAGTAAAAGAGCAGAACCAATTGTTGATTATTAAGGAAAGAATTTTTTCCTCAATATAGAGTATAAGAGCAATTTAAAAAATACAGGTTAAAGTCTTAGGCAGCATATAAACCATATCAATATGCTGTGTGAGTGGCTTATTGTAGAAGCAGGATACTTGAAAGCAGACAGATCAGTAATAAAGTATAGCTTAACCAAGATTTGGATGAAAAGAGATGAATAATTGTTGCACATTGTGAAATATTTCAAGTGGAACCTAAAAGACTCCTTCATCTTCATGGAAATATAATTGCATTTCACATAAACTTCTGGGAACTGGTAGCCAGAACCTGCCTTTAAGCTTAGGAGGGATGCCAGGGAGAGACATTGGGGAGGGATTTGGGGTTTGTATAGCTGATATATATATAAATATATATTGATACAGACTCTGAAAGACTATAGGCAAACCTTGATGAGACTGAAAAGAGAAGAAAAATGCTAAAAATCCTGAAAGAAATTTAAATTTAATCTTACACTGAAGTAGCAGGGACTTCCTTTATTCTAATATGGAGGGTTTTTGTTTGTTTGTTTTGGGTTTTTTTGGTCTTTTTTTTGTGTGTGTGTGTGACATCCTGCTTACAAAGCTGTACCTGGAAAACCAAATCATACTTAGAGAAGTAATCTGGAGTTCTGCTGTGATGAGTGTATCTGAGTAAAACATTCAGTGAAAGCAGCTGACAAACACGTGTGGTTTTCCTTATTCTGAGCTCTGTTTGCAAAGCTCTCTTGCAACAGCACTGCAAGATTCATAAAAATACCATATTTTAAACATTGTTTTCCTTTTTCTACCAGAAAGTTCATCATGAAGTCACAGAAATGTAGTTTATTTATATGATGGTATGTTGTCTATTACTAATCTTGCAGATAAAATCATTGACGACATACTGCAAATACTAACTGAACCTGAAACAAAAGTAAATATAAGCCAATAAAATTCACTTATCTTTCAGCTGAAAAATAGCTGGAGAGGGTGGCTGTGATTGATACCCGTTTCAGGTGGCGCAGTAAAGTTTTTGAAGCCTAGAAGGAGGAAGTGATAATACCCCTCTGTGAAACTTCAGGAAGACTGTGAGCACAGTGGTTTTAGTGCTACAACAAGGAATTGGCTCGAGATAATGCATGAAGACCCATTTAATACATCTGTTATTATTTATGAACTGGTATTTAAGAATTTCTAGGTGGATGAGTTTCAAGACTTCTGTTGCCCTTAAAGAGTTCAATCTGGCAGTCACAAGTGTGTGGTGATGATTCATCAGGTGTAGTGAGCTCAAATAAATTTTTGACAGATGCAATTAAGCTGTGCGTCTTAGCAACATTTTTCTTAGCCCCAGGTCAATGTACTCTCCATTTGTTCAGGGCTTTCTCTTAAGTGAAAAATGGTGCAAGACAGCTGTTTTAGAAACAGGACTCATTCAGAGTCAGAGGTGAGAAAACACTTTTTTTGCGTGTAATGGAAAGACTAACACCAGGGTCCCCACAGAAAGAGCTCTGGAAGCACTGCAGCTTTATAATATGTGGGAGACCTAGAAGAAACCTTTGGCGGCGGGGGGGAAGTAATAACTAATCCTTCTTCCCTTAGTCCTTTATCTCTGGTAATAGAGAATAAAGTAGGCATTCTTACAGCATGTGATCCCTTTATCAGGAGCTTACTTCCTGACTAGGAATAGGAAGGAGAAGACTCTATTGCTTAGTCTGTATGCATGCTGCCCAGTGGGAGTTGTATAAAGCAGATGACTTCATACCTCATGGTGGCTTCCAGGGAGTCTTCTGTGCTCTTTTGTAACAGTCCTGCAGACCAATATAAGTATGCAGAAGATGGCAAGGAACAGACGAATGTCCTCTCTGAGCCTCATGTCTCGGTGGATGTGTTCAGGTGTTAGCAATTGATGCATTGTCTCTAGTAATTCCCTCTGCAGCCATCTAAAGGCACAAAATATGATTTGGTATTGACAATTGGAATTATTTAAAATAACTGTGCTTAAAATGCCAAGCTTGTAGGAACTGTATTAAAAGAGAAAAATGCCAGATGCTTCAGGTACAGTAGATGTCAAACAAGAGATTAATTAATAATTTGTGTAAGTATGTATCCTCTATGACTAAAGCTCATATACTTAGAAAAAACTGATTAGTTCTGTTTATTAAGTGTTAATGTAGAAAAGTTGTTGAAAAAGTGATTAATGAGTTTTCACTGCACTGTTTATGAAACACATAAATATGGTAATAAGCATAGTGAATTCCAGCTTCAAGGTCTCATACAGTGATTCACACTGTTTTGTCCTGTACTCTTTAGGTATTTATCTAAGAATATAAATGTATTTATGTGTGTGTGTATATATATATATACACACTTATATATTTATATGTATGTAAGTAGAACAGCCTCACCTGGATTTGTAGAACAAAACAGTGCAAAGAACCCAACACCCATGTTTGGATACATTTAGGGTTGTTGACATTGGACTGGCTCTAGCTCTGCTGTCTGCCAACATGATGAGCTGTCTTGCACTGTCTACTGAGATTACTTGTCAATCTGTGTGGCTCTAGGCTGTGCTTGAATGGGAGCAGTGGCTGTGTAGGTGGGGTGTTCTCAGACAGGCAGCTTGTGCTAACAGTGCTGTGTTTCTCTGTGGGCATCTCTACAGTGTGTATCTGGACAAAGCACTGATGCTCATCACTAACTGCGGCCCTTATTGCTCAACAGCTGATATAATTTCTGAGATAGACCAATTGCATTGTAACACAAAACTAAATTTAGTTGTTTACTGTGGTTTTTTTTAAATTTAAATTTGTCTTCTTCAGTGTGAAGCATCCTCATTTTGTGGTTGCCAGTTTTGTTTATTTTGTTAAATGCAGTATATGCCCTTAGAGCTTGCACAGGGTGCTCAGCTCAAGGAACCTGCACGAGCCTTCTGAACCTTGGATGCTACTCTTCAGTGGTGTGAACTCTTCAGTAGACGTGTCTTTGTGGTGTTGTCTGTGTGAGTTCATTTATGCCATTAGTTAAAAAGAATCAAGTTTAAATTTTGGTTTTCTGGAATTTCTCCCTAATTCTCCTTAGAAATTGGCCCACTGTTCTTGTTCAAAATCATGTGATGCAAAGGGATGTGGAAATAGCCACGTGGAGGGTGGAAGGCCAGCTTTCTCTGGCATTTTGAAATTTATTGAGGATACCGCTTCCTACTGACTTGGTGCAAAATCTAAAATTGCTGAGATTCCACAGAGGAGAACTCCATAATCTCACAGGTGTGTATAGGGAGTTATTTGACTTCCAGCCTACTTTTTTGTTTTACATTTCAAAACTGAAATATTTCATTTAGATTCTGACATCTGAAGTGTAAATATAATACCCAGGAAAAGAAAGGATGGAATTTAAAATAAGGGAAAGTAATTTAAAAATGAGAGTTGAGCAAAAACTTTTTCTTCTGGAAACGCTGTGGGGTTGTATGACTTCTACCCTGTATTTTTTTTTTAGTATTGTCAGTGTTGTCTTGTTTTTATGAAACACTGAGGTTTCAGCAGAAATGCTTGTACTGATGAGTTGAGGATCTTTTGAAACACTGTGTTGTCCTGTTGCTGCTGTTGCTACAACTGCATTATTGTGATGCACAGAGGCAGAATTTAGATGAGATTTGCACAGTGCTAACTAGAATCCTCACAATGGAGAACATGCCAATAAGAGTAGTGTATTTCAACACATGGAACAGCTAATCCTGATCCTGCTGCTGTCATTGACAAAAACATAGTGAACTTTGCCCAGATGAAGATTTCATTTGAACGATTCCAGGTTTTGCTTTCTCTGTAAATCTGAAGCCCTTTGTTTTTCGGGCACTTGAAGTGGCTTTGTCTGGGTTTGTTTAGGCTTTGCTTTAAATGCAGGTTTCTTGCTTCTGTTACAGATCTTTGTTCTCTTTCCTATTCTGTTGGGCTTTTTTTCCTTCACTGTGGAGTCCAAATGCAATGTGTGTAAGGCAGGAGGGGGCAGGAATGATACCTGGTTTAGAAAAAAATGAAAATGAAATCCCCACTCAAGTCTACTTATTTCATTTACTTCCTCAGCACTATGGCAGAGTTGAGTCTCTTCAAAGAGGTCTGCCCCACTGGGCTATACTTAAAAAAAGTAAAAAAATCTATCTGGGTATCATTTCTGTACAATCAAACACTCTGGACCTTTCCAGGGGGGTCCTTTTCACAGAAATGTAGCAATTTCAGTGTCTTTAGATTCTAAATGCGAAAAAATTTAGTTAGTAAATCTCTTGTTTCTTATAACTCATGTTGTTTCTGGACTTAAGTAATTTTAGCCTTGGCCAGTTGAGGCTCTCTGGAAGAGAATAGGCTCTCTTCTATCCCAAAGTTTCACATGGATTTTGTCAGTACACTGTTTTATGGGTTTTTTTCCTTTTTCAGAATGTTCATTGTGTTCAAGGAGTGGGCAGAATTAATACACAGCTTCACTAAGGCAAATCATGATGCACACAGTGCATCCAAAACTGTGGGACGAACTAAGCTGATGCTGGCTGGAGATAGTGCAGGGTTTGAAGGCCACATCACAGTATTGGTGTGGTTGTGTCTTTACTGATGTGGCTTTGTGTGCTGCTTGAAAAGGCAGCAGTTTCCTAGGACTGCCTGGCTGTGCATGTCATAAGTCTGTGGACATGGATCTTTGCTGGGTGAGGGTTCCTTCACTTCTTTACTGCATGGCACAGGCATCTCTTGGGGAACTTTCTCTGGCTAGTCATATAAACAGGAGAGGATTCCCGGCCTTTGTACTTTTTTGCTGCTGTTTCTCTTGTAAGTGTACGTATTCTCTGCTGGCAGCAGTGTCCATAGTGTCACAGATACTTATACTGCCTCTTATGCAGCCATGTAGAATTACAAATTTTCTGTATATACTCATGATTCCTAATTCTTAGCTCTCCTCTGTGAAGAGTTTGCTTATGATAAGTGACTTCAATGTATTTCTTGAGACTTGTTTAGAAAAATTCCGTTAGAAGTATATTGCTAAATAGCATTCAGTGAGTTAAATGCAGTTGCTGGCTCTTATTATCAGAGGCACAGTTATCTGGGAAAAGTTGCAAGATACCTGATTATAACAACATATTGCATATTGTCTCTGCTTGCTCTCTGCAAGCTCCTGAAAAGTGCCATAATGTTTTGCAGCACTCAGACATGATCTTAATGGGAGAACAGGCCAAGTTGTCTTAGGGCAGTGCTTATAGTTAACCCTGAGATGTTTGAGCAAACACCCTGTAAAGTGTAATTATACATGTATATAACTGTGCAAACTTGGTGATTCCACTTGAAGGCATTATCATACCTGCCATGCCATGGCTTGATGGCCTGGTGCATGGTCAGGATCCCATGGCCCTGTGCTCCCTACAAACGCACTGTAAGTGATGTTCAAGAATTGACCATCTAAATGGGCAAGATGAAAAGGAAATATTATACTCCTTTCAGAAACAGGACTCTAAAAATGGTAAGCTTGGGTCAGGTTTGTAGGAAACTGGACCCAGCTCCAAGTCTCAGGCTGATGGTCAGGGCGTCTTTCCCTTGCACAGAGCTCCTGACTGGTGTGATATAGGCATTTCCCCCATATGTTGCTTTATTGGTTATTTGCTTTTCCATCTTGTTACATAGCTTTTAAAAGTACTCAGCCAGATGGGCTGTTAGATTTGCTGGATGTTTCACTCTTTTATGTTTAGTTAAGTCAATACATGCCAAATTTTCATCTGTAAAGCAGAGCTAAAACTTCCCTACTTAATACTGTGCTGTGAGGATAAATTAAGAGGTTCATTTCCTTTTTGCTGTGTCAGGAAGACAGTTAATATGGTTTAAAGGTGAAAATAAGTGTTTCTGATTGAATTTTCCCTTCCTCCCTCTCTCCTGGTGTTACACATATACTGTATATCTCTTGTTTTTGCTCATAGCTACCCTTTTAGGATTTAAGTAACACACATTTTAAATGAGTTCTCTCTTTTGGGTTGCACAGGTTAACACTGCATATTCCAACTTTCTCTAACCTTGTTTCCTGAATGTAAGAAGGGATGTTGCTCTGCCGAGGTCACTTATTCATATGACTTCTTAATTATTAGAAGAGAGTTGGGCGTGATGGGGATGATGTGTGACTTGAGCTCAGGAATCAGGAGTTCCCTATGGGAAGACATAGAGTCTTGTGGTTAAGATCAAAGGCTGTAGATCTTGCATTCAGTCCCTATCTTTGTGCATCCTTCAGTATCCGAAAGTCATTTAAGTGAAGGAGCTTAAATTTCCCTGTCTAGCCTAGGTGTTGTAAGAATAAATTAATTGGCGTAGATGAGTCACTCAAAAATGCTCTGGGACTATGGGTTATTTAAAAACCTGAATTTATCACTGAGGCCAGACTTTTCTAAAGGGCTCAGCTTGGCTTGTAAGCTTATGCCAGCAGTTGTCTTACCACTGTCATTTAGGATTTGTATCACAGTTTTGCCTAGAATCCCACATGGACATCAATAATGCATTACACAAAGGGTTATTATCTAGGAGTTCTTGCCCTAAAGAACTTGCAGTCAAGTCACAGGCAATCAATGGATGTGAAGAAGAGAAGAGAATGGGGAGAACGTGGCAGTGGACTGTATTCTCTCTCTCTCTTTCTCTCTCTCTCTCTTTTGGTCTTTCTACCTGGTGAGATCTCTGATGACAGGTGGAGGCAGTGAATATATTTAACATTGTGATTGTATCTTTAAACTGGGGAAAAATCTGTACAGCATCATTTTAAACAAATGTAAGTAGGAGAAGTAGACATTCCAGTAGCAAATTTCCTAGCAAGATTGTTGCCAGATTAGTGTGCAGGCCAGACTGTCTATGCACTCCAAGGTATATTTCTGCCTTAAATTGAATTATTTTAGCTGTCAGCAAATGCTTGATAATATAATGATCTGTGCTTGGGAGATTTGCTCTTTATATTAGTGTTGTATTGCATTCAGTGTTGAGGCTAAACAGAGCCACTCATCTTTACCTCATGGTCACACGTGGACTCACTTAGCTTAGTCATGAGTGGGTAATTAAATAAGGAGAGAGACCTTGTCAGCTCCAGGCATTAATATAAATCTTGGTGCTTGTAATACATTTACGTGGTTCCCCCAGGTCTATCTGGACTTGAAATCATCTCTCTCATTCATGGATCTTCTGGGATACTGACTGCTCGCTTTTGCTTTGTAGGTCTCTGAATCAGAATTTGGCCCAGGAGATAGCCAGCAGTAAGTTTTCTGAGAGGCGCTCGGTGAGCATAGACACTTGCCCACCTTGATGTGCACAGGCACTGCCTCAAGTAATACTAAACATTTTACTGGGGAATCAGGGGCTCCTGCTTTGGAGGCAGCAGATTTTACTCTCCAGTTTCTGCTGCTCAGGTGCATTTTACCTTTAAATGGTTTATAGTTATCAGTGCCTCATGGCTGATACAAGGTCTTTGTGAACAGATTTGGTGATCTTTTTGTAGAAAGAGCACATACCTGCATCATAGGGCCCTGAATGAATGGTCAGTGTGTCTGCTTCTCATAGGGATTTTATTAAGAGGTTCTTCCTAATTTCTTTACTGTAATCATCTGGAGATGTGTTAAGGATATAAGTAGTAGTGTTGTAATCCTAAAGCAGACATGATTCACTAGTTACGATGGCTCATGTTAGGTGTGTAAGCCTTTGCTGACAATCTTGTGGAAGGTCCATGAGCTGAATGGAGCTTGGAGTTTGATTTACCTCAGAGAAACATCTTACAGAAGAAAAGAAAGACAAGATGCAGACCTGCTGGTACAAAATAGCAAAGAAATGCTGTTTGTGCTCTGTTTTTCTTGACAACCAGCAGGTTTCTGTATTGAGGTTGGTGAGCTACTGCCTGTAAACATCAGTAAATTGTCTATATAAAATCACACAGAAGCAGGAAAGGGTGCATGGCTGGAATCTGGTTTCTGTTGTTTTGTTTTTTTTCTCCTGCAGCCTTAGAAAATGCTTTTTTGGTTTCAAAGTTAGGCAGAACTCTTCATTTCTGTTTCAGCACTATTGTATTACTACAAATAAATAAATACAGGGGCATAATTTTATGAGTAATCTGCACTGGGAGGTGGGGACTTCAGCCTTCATTTTTCCAAGCGGCTGCACATTTTACTGGCTTTTATCAGGACAATTGTCCAACTGCTGCTGAGTCACAAAGGAATTGTAATTTCTTGAACTTCTTCCTGTCCTTGCTTCTTCCCTTCCCTCCATAGGAAGCACCAAGGTAATGTCCACCAGAACAGCTGCTAATGTTGCCAGATACTTGCAGGTCTAGTGTAGATGTGTTGTGAAATCCAAAATAAGCTTAAGAGATAATGTTAGCAGAATCAAATGTTGTCAGAGGCTGATGTTTCTGTATCTATCTAAAGGGAATTCAGACTGCAAGTGTTTATTTTGACAGCAAGTGACATGGATGCTGTGACGAAGTTTTGTTAAGGTGACTTCTGTTATACAGAATGATAGGTGTGCATTTTTTTACTTCAGCTGATGAATGTTGGTGCTGTGGCAGAAGCTGCCTGGTCTGTATCTTCGTTGATCTTCTGCTTTTAGATGTGTTTTAAGAACCAATTTATGTCAGGCTGCAACCAGTTACAGACCAGTTGGTCGTGAAAGTGGGGGACTGGATGGATGATGGCAGCTAGGGCTGGGCAGCCGATGTGTTTTTCAAATGCAGCTTTCATCAGGATGTGGCTGGACATCTTCTTTGAGTGGCTGGCACAGCCTGTGTATCTCTTTGGGCTCAGTTTTGTCCTCATGTATGTGAACCATCCACAGTGAATTTGGTGAGTTGTGTTATGTATGCAAAGATAGAAATTAATTCAGTCTTTTGCTAAAGTGAGAGCTTTTGGTGAGAGACGCAATGGCCTCAGTTGCTTTTTATTTTATTACCTAAATAACTATGACCTTGCTATGCTGTTTGCCATCTTCCCCTCACCACCTTTCCCTTCTGTACCTTCCAGGTGACTGCTAATACAAGTGCTGCAACCATCTGTTAGAGCTTGGGTAACTCAGAGAGAAACTGCAATGTTAATACAAGGCAGAACATCAAAGGCTGGAAACATTCCCAACTGATGAAAGATTTATGTGTGTGTTTGTTTGTGTGTATATGTATATAGCCTGACTTGTTGATACTTTTTTAAAATTCTATTTGGACACTGAACACAGAATATCTTCTGTTTCTGCTACTGCAGAGACAATATTTACTGCTGAAACTTTTGTGGTGACACTCCCTCAGTAGTACATGTTTCAGAGTATTGCTTTGCTGCTGAATACAATCTTTCAAGTCTTTGTTGTAACAACGACAATAATATTTCCCCCTTTTTTTTTTTATTTTTTTACTTGGGTCCATTGTGCAGCTACAACCTTGTCAGTAGGTCAGAAATACTCTGCCTTACTCATTCTGATAGATGGAAGGGGAGGTTCCTGGCATGGGAGAATAGTCTGCCATTAGTAAATGGATACAAATTAATGAAGCCTTTTGCTTTTTTTCCTGGTCACATTTTATTTGGTTGTTTCCTAAAGGATGGTTTATTGTCTGTATGCAAATTGTCACGCCCAGAGCTCGTTTTCAAGCGCTGTTTTGTTACACGATTCTGAATCCCAGACAAGGAGTTCTGCTGGTGCGTGTGCACTGCTGCAGCAGAGGTTCAGAGGGAAGGAAGGGGTGCTGACCCTCACTCCACTGCTGCACAGGAAGCAGTAGCCAGTTGTCTCTTTCTGGAGAGGGAAGATTGAATACTCACTGCTGGTGTGAGTCTGTATGAAATTGGTCTTCAAGACTATATTTCTGCATTTGTTTTATCATGCAGTTCCTTGGCCCTGGCTCCCCAGGATTCATCGTTTTTTTTCTCTCAACTAAGCTTCAATATGGTCTGTACCCGTGGGTCTGGTTTCCTCTCAGGAGCAGTCCTGTTACTGGCCATAGAGGGTCTTGGCACTAAACAAGCCTATGAAGTGTGGAGGGCAGGGACTTGCTGTGTGCTGACACCCTGGTGTGAACATTCTGCACCTTTTTGTAAGGTATCATCTCAAGTGAAAGTGCTATCATGCTGCTGCTGGGTAAATGCGATTTTTGTGACTGACCCATAAATGAGTTGTCACCTAATTCAACAGAGATGTAAATAAGTTATATCTAAAATGTGCAGGGGATATTGAATGTAATTATTAATGTGTAATGTAACTTGAAGAGTTAAAGGTAGTTTTCTGCCCTTATATTCCTTCTGAAAATTTACCACAAAAGAGGCTTCATTGCCCACTGTCCTCCGAGTATTGGGCTTTGAATATTCATCCAGCCAATCTTCCTGATTGACTGAGAATCCCAGGTGGCTGCATATGTGCTAACACCAGTTCTTGCAGCAGGTTTCCTAAAGGCCAATGCTGCCTGCCTTTCCTTGCAGCTGAGAGGCCACTTTTCTTCCACTTCCACCAGAGGACCATGTGAGCGACTTCACATCAACAAAAGTACAAGAAACAAATTTTGTAATTTTTTTCATCTTTGTATACGAGTGTTCTTTTTGAGATGCCTTGCCAGTAGGCTGCACGTGAATTTGTTGACAGCAGAGAATCACTGAGACTTAGGAAGTGTCCACTCTGGTCAGGAGAGGTGGAGTGAAGGATTTATGCGTGCTCCTCTTTTTCTAGATTATTTTTGTTGCAAGCCTGTCTCTTCACAGTGTGGCCAGGCAGCCAGTGTCAGGGCCCTTCCCTATAACTCTGCTTCAGTCACTGTGCACTTGATCACTTTGCAACTTTTGTGTACCTTCAACGTACAGTTTCTCGCCTGACCCCATCAAATATCAGTTTCTCTGCCTTTGCCCAGCCAGTTCCAATTTCCTGTTCTGCCCTTTTTTCTTCAGTCGTAGTTTGCTTTTACCACAATCCTTGCTGCCCTGTACAAACTTCTAAAAATGGTTGCGTCTTCATTCGCCGGCTTGTCGCTGTTCTGGGTGGTGTTTGACTTCTTTTTCATGTGCTGCTTTCTCTGCCTCGCTGGTGGCAGGGAGTTCTTGGAGTACTCCCATATGCTTCTCTTACCTTTGCAGTGTCCATTTATGGCTCAGCCTGGAGCTGCTGTTGCAGAACATTCCATCCAGTTCCTCAGCCTGGTGCAGGCTCACTGCACTTCACTCCCAAAGCAGACTGAACATTTGCAGGGCAACATGTGCAGACCTCAGCACACAACTGCAGGTGTGAAGCTGCAGTATAGCAGCTGGTTTATTCAGGAGCTGTGGACATTACTCACACTTAGGTGGTTTCTGGCTGCACACTGTTCCTTCTTAAAAAAAAAAAAGCTGAAATGCTACATGTGTGTAAGGTGTGCTGCCACTCTCTGAGGTAATATAGCACTCTGGGTGTGCATTAGCACATTGTCTTGTTAATGCTAAAGTTCTTTCCCTCTGCCACTTGAAGACAGAGAGCCTGAGACAGAGAAAATTGGTGCTCAAAATCACCTTTTCCTCCTTTTTAAAGTAAGATGATAACATGATAGCAATTCTTTGACCAAGAAGGAAAATAATGTAAGGTTGAGTAGTGAAATCAATTGATATTAGCTCAGTGGACAGAGAACTTTGAGAACTATCCAAAAAGAAGGAAAAAAGTCAGAAAGCAACAAAAAGGCTGTTCCCAAGGGAAAAAAATAGGGAATTGCTCTTATCTGTGGCATCAAGGAAGAGGGTCCTGTGACTCCTTGTTAGCCTACACTAAGCAAGATGGTTTAGAAATTGCAGGTTGTAATTTGCTAATGGCTAATATAGGCTTTGGGGATGACAGGTCAGTTATCCAAGTTGCTGTTAGTGTTCATGGGCTTGTTAAGGATCTTGCTAGCACACTTTGTTCTGGAGTGAGATGTAAATGATTGAGGAGGAATTTGTAATTGAAGGGCAGCTGCAACCAACTGGCATCCTGTCTTAGTGGCTGTGCACTGCAGTCAGGGCTGCCATCACCATGGGAAGTATTCTAGAAGAGCATCATTGGGCCATGACAAAGATCTTGGGGATTAGAAGGCCTTCTCAGACCTAATCAGTTTCTTGTTATTATAATCTAGAGAACTTTCCCCACTGTTTCCTCATCTGAGTGAATCAACAGTGACCCTTGGTGGTTAGAAAAGCTCAGTGCCTGCTGGTCTGTCATGTGTAGCATTGCCAACCTGTATATTTGTCTATGGAGAACCTGAATAATGTGGGCATTGGCTAAAGTATTGGGCATCTTATTTCACAGCTGATCAGGCTGATGTTTTAAGACAAAAATCTCTTCTAGCCAGTCCAATTTGCATGGAATGTTAGTTTCTACATGGAAGATTTTGGCAGGACACTTAAATCTCACTCTTGAACTTTTCGATTATTACTTTGACATATACATACCCCAGTGCTACTCTGACTGTAGATCCATAGCATTGTCCTCTTTGAAGGAAAGCATGGGCCCTTACTCCATACAAAGAGTTTTGGAAAGAGATATTCTTTAAGGCCCATTTGAATTCATAGAGACCAGCTTGGTGAAATTTAGCATCAGGCCATAACTTGTCATTGTCTGTGATTTTCTTTATAGAAATGTGTCCACTGCAACAGACTTCCTTGTATCCCTGTGCCTTGGTGTGACCAGAAGGTGACTATATGCTCACTCACAGTGAGCTGTTATTCTGATGGGTGTAACTGATGGCAATGATGATGCTGTGTTTTTACAGTTCAGCAATCGTTTCTGTTCGTTCTTCAACCTGGGCTGTGCTTCAAAACAGGATTTAAGTAGAGTCACCACCTGTTCATTTTTCAGCCAGACAATCTGCTTTTTTAATCTTTTAATAAAAATACCCAACCCTCTTCAGCAGAAGTCAGTTTGTTTCTCTGGCTGGCATCTGATTTCTGGCTCATTTTCTAGCCAAGTGGCATCTTCTTCTTCTCTTCCTCTTTACATCTTTGCTTCCGGCTGCTCAGTGTAACACTTAGCACACGCTGTGGCATCACTGGAAGCTGTGTTTAAACTACTTGGATTCAACCATAGTAGAGTGGGAGTGGAGATACGTGTTTTGCGGAAAAAGACTCTATATCCAGCAAGGTTATAGAGAGGTACATTTATTCCAGGCCCGGGCACACGGGGGATATTTCCACCANACTTATCTTGTGGTTTTGACTTGAGTTCTGATTTATCTTTGTTTTCCTGGATCTCCTGGCTGTCTTAATTTGCCCAAGAAGCTCTGAGGCCTCCTGGTATGGCATCCTCAAGGTCAAGTCTGTGCTTTGTGAGCTCATGTTATACAGTAAATTTTATGCCACTGAAGTATAAAATAAGAAATAAGCATAAACTCTAAATAAATAAACACAAGCTAAACAACATAAGTCTTAACAAAGTAAACAACACAAACCTTAAACAAGCACAAGCGAACTCTTAAACCAACACAAGTCCCCCCCCCCGCCCCCCCCATCATATGGACTCATGAGAAAATTAGATGCATAGGGAGAAGGCATTTCGACAACATTTTCTACGAGATCCCGCTCTCCAAAAACAAGTTAATGTATACGATACATCTGTATGTTATACATAAAAGGCACAGCCATTGTGAATGTCGAGGAATACACGCAGTGCTGGTAGCTGGGTGTGCAGCTGCAGTGTGAAATGCAGTTTGTGCCGTAGGTGGGGGGAAGATATTAGGAGCCCAGGCAAGTGGCTGTGACCTGGTGCTGATTCGTTGCGCAACAAAGGGCACAGTGACCTGTGCACCAGCCAGAGACACTGTAAAATCAAATAAACAACGTGAAGACCCTAGACTAAATAGCACCATTGGACCAAGAGGCACGTGTGAGGGGTGTGAAGAGCATATGAGGAGCAACATCGATCTGGGCACACAGACTCTTAAGGGTACAAGATCCTGAGGCTTCTTTTGTTGGGTGTCCCTCCCTGGAGGCACCAGCTCGAGCTGTTTCTATGTTATTGCACCATGATTAAATGACTTAAAGGAACCAGGCATCTGGGACTCTGCTGTGGGAAACCCAGGGTCAAGCTGATAAGGAAACCTTGTCTGGCTGTGTGAATGTGGAGTGTGCAGGGAGTCAAGTGGGGCACCCATCGGGTCATTGGAGCTGCCTGATGTGAAGGGGCTTCAGTCCCAGGAATGAAAGTCTGGGGTGGTGGGAGTGTGACTGACAGTGGCTCCTGGGTGGTCAGACAGGGAAGTTTCCTTAACAGCAATCATGGAATTGGCCTGCATGTATCCACTCCTACTAAACTGCATTTAGAGAGAGAGTGGCCTTTGAGGCAGGTGAATTTTTAGAAAAATGAACCCTGCCTTTTCAACCATGGCCATGTGAGTTATTTGGGAAAGCTCTCAAAGAATCTTGAAGAACAAGAACCTTACAACTTCATAAGTTGGAGGTAGTTTTTGTTACTTCGTTTGCAACAGGTTTTTACACTCTGGTATGAACTCTTTCTGCTGTAGCTGGCTATGGATGTTGGATCGTGAAATAAAATTAGGAGTTTGAGGGCTTTGCTGGCTGAGATTTGTATTGCAAGCTGCTGTTTGTGTTGTTCCATAAAATATAGTGGTATTTGCTGTAGCTCCTGTACAGGGGTCTACCTGTGAAGGTGTCCTGTATCCTATTTTGAACTGTAATTTCCAAATGTTCATTTGGAATTTGTAATTTTGTTGGCCTTATTTTTTGCATGAATTATGTTCTTAAAATCATAGAATCATTAGGGTTGGAAAAGACCACCGAGATCACCGAGTCTAACATTTGACCGATCCCCACTTTGTCAACTAAACCACAGCATTAAGTGCCACGTCCAGTCATTTGTTGAATACCTCCAGGGATGGTGACTTGACCGCCTCCCTGGGCAGTCCATTCCAGTGCTTGACCGCCCCTTCTGTGAATAAATTCTTTCTTATGTCCAACTTGAGCCTCCTCTGGCACAGCTAAGGCTACGTCCTCCTCTCCTCTTTTCAGTTGCCTGGGAGAAGAGACCAGCCCCCAACTGGCTAAAACTTCCTTTCATGTAGTTTTAGGAAGCAATAAGGTCTCTCCTGATCCTCCTGTTCTTCAGGCTGAACAACCTTAGCTCCCTCAGCTAAGGGGTATGAGTAGGAGCCACTTAACTTTCAAATCTCTTCCATCTCAGAAGTAATACTTGGACCACAACTAAAATTAAAGAGAGAATGGGTATTTCACTGGAAATTAAACAAGATAAAGCTACAGTGATGTAAAAATTTTTGTCCAAGTGTGCTCTTTAGGCTTTAAGTGGTGTGAAGTGCTTTTATAGGACAGTGCATATGTTAGTTGTAGAAACAAATCCTTTGTATTTATGGTAATGCCTGTTGTCTAAGGCTCTAAAACCACTTTACAAAAGGTGATCAAATATTTTGCTCTAATTTTACAGGGAGTCATCCTGCCCTAGATCACAAAGCATGCCAGCTGGAGTGGCTCTTTCTTGGGGACACATGGTACATTCCCAGCACAATTTATAACACTGAGGTGTCTCTCTGGGCCTTACCTCCCTGCTGTGCTAAGGACAGATGACATGTGCCAGCCTTGTTCTTGGCACCTCAATACTCTGGAACAGGAGTTGCACACTGCGTCTGTGCAGTAGCTCTCAATGGCGATTCCTACCAGCCAAAAAACATTAGCACTCTCTTATCACCTGCATTGTGTGGGTATTAGTGAAATGGATGAAATTTATTTTGAACAAATGATCTCAAGAACTTGCTAACCATAATCCTAGGCAGTTCAGGGGCTCAGATCAAATGTGATGTGGCATCTGTCAAATGAGGTGTTTCAGCCATTTGTGCTATTGAAGTCAGTCTGTAAATTTTAGCTTTCAAAGAGATAGGTAAATTATGAGACACATTAGCCTTGCCAGTCCACATACTGGGAGAAGAACTTGTCATTTGGCCTCATATGGACAAATTGATATGTGGGCTTTCAGTAAATTGGTGGGGTGCCCTTGTAAGACTGTTGTCCTTGAGGGAGTTCCTGCAGTTGCTCACCATCTTCAAACAGAATGTGCCTGGAAGAAATGTCAGTTAAACTGAAGCCCCTTCAGGGAAATGCTTTTGTTTATTACAAAGCACTGGTGTATGAAATAACAGTGCTATAATCATGTGTAAATGAACCACGAACTAGGAGAACATCCACGAACATTTTATAATGAAATGTGTTCTCTAAAGCTGTGGCTGGCTGGAATAAATCAATAGCCCATGGAGTGTACTTTTATTTTAGTCCTAAGTGTGCAAAATGCAGTTTTAAGTGGCTCTGCTTTTGAGAGCACAGACTTTAAAACTTCCTGACTCCAGCCATTTTCAATGCCTGAAATTGTGCAAGTAAGTAGTAATAAATTTCCTGAAAATACAGTAGGCCTTTCATCTTTATCTGCTGTGACTTATTTAAAGGGGGAAAATAATTATGGCTCCTTCTTTCAGGAACCATTGTTCGCTGTATCAGTGTTTAATGACTCTTCGATAAATACCATTCCCAGGTCATCACTTTTGAGCCATCTCTTTTTTGTCCAAGGTGCGTAAGAAGGAAGGAAGAGAAGAATGAGATGAAATAAAGGTAGCACTGAAGTGTATTTTAATATTTCAGCACAAACATTGAACAGTAGAGGAATTACTGGTTTTGCTGCTTTTGACATCTGCAAAGAAGTTGTCATCAAGACTGTAGAAGCAAAGCATCTCCCAAACTCTCTTATGAATAATGTTCACTTACCATTTCACTGTCTCTGCAGGATGAGTGTTTCCTTGCAAGCCTTCATGCTTTACTGCTTATTGTGCTTTGCAACTCTTCCTTTCCCCCATCCTGTTCCTTCGCACATAGTTGCTTTGGTCTCTGTTAATTCATGTATTCTTTTCCCCGTCTCACTTTAATATAGTCCTTTCATTTTGCATCTTACTGCACCTTAGCCTTGGTCTCGTGAATCCTTTCCTTTTGATTGAAAGTGCATACCACCTCTTACCTCACTCCAAATTCGTTCCACATGCTGTATTGGCTGTTAAGTGTATTCCATTCTAATGAACACTGTCTCAATAATATGCTGCTTTGCTGTTTTTAATGAAACTGTAAGGATCTCTTCTCATCTGCCTACTTAGGATCTGCCTTTAATCAGTGTTGGTTCTCTCTTGATTGCTGAGGTCTTCTAGTCCTTTTAAGTTTAAAGGTGTATGAGGTTTATGGTAGAGGTGGTGGCAAATTGCTTCTCATCTAAACAAGTGAATTCCCTGTATGGCATAGATTGGTTACTGCTGTATTCTAGCTGGGAAATGTAAGTCAGAGCAAGGTTGCTGATGACAAATAAATCAGTTGATGACAGAGGAATTTATGGTCCATCACAGAAAACAGAATGGGAGCTGTGATTTATATATTTATTTGCTTTAATCAATATATAAAAATAAAGCGTGACATTATACATAGGGTCCCTGGCAGTGAGTGATGATGGTGTAACCCATACGTATCTGCCCAGCAGATGAGTCTTTTCTGGAAAGAAACTCATGGAAAATGAGCAGCATTTTAAACACACAGGTGGGTTTTAAAAGTGTGTATGTGTGTATGTAGGGAATGGTGGTTGTATGACCATATGCCTTGACAATAAATATAACCATAAAAGAGTAGAAGATGGGTCACCTGTTTCTACCAGACTTTTTAGGTGATCTTACTTTTGCTTGGTGCATGGTTGTTGGTGTAAGCCATTGTGTTTTCCTGCTAGTTTATCATTACTGTGGCACATTGATACAGTACCCTTGGACATTTAAACATGGAACAGAAAGCAGGGAAGGTGGAAATTTTTTTTTCCCAACTTGCCATAAAAAAATTAAGTTGCTCCAGTGTCAGATGGGAAACATGCCAGCTCATGGACACAGAATATGAATGGACTGGAGGGACTTGTTGGATAAAGGATGGTGGGAAGGTTGGCATCCTTTTGGGACTGGTGTGTACACTCTGTTATGTGTTGTCATTGTGGAAGATTTTGGGGCAAAGCATTTCTCTTTGGAGAGAATGGCAGCATCACTTTCCATGTCCGTGGTTTCTGTTCTTGTACGTGGGTGTCATACCTGACTGTTGCAGAGCAAGGGCTTGGGGTGGGAAGGAGTAGGAAAGGGGGCTAGAAGCTCTCCTAGAAGCCTGTCAACCTTAAACAATCTGCTGCCTAACTTTGCATTTTTGCATTGTTACTGATTTACAAGTGGAGAAATATCTGTGATATTGTGCCATATAGTTGCATGCTAGGCTCGATTTAAGTTCTCATACCCAGGTTTCTTGGTAAAATATGTTATATTTAACCTGACTTTTCTTAAACCTGAGAAAATTTGGTATTTTTTGGTTCATCTGGGTTTGTATCCGCATAACCTGAGATGGAAGAGAAGGTAGGAAAAATTGTAAGGTATGGGAAATGCACATATTTACTTATTTCTCCTATGCTTAACAGGGATAAAGCACTTAAGCTTCACTGATTCCAGCTGTAGTGGCAGTTGGTAATGATCTGGTGTTTTATTTGGAGAGGGGGTAAGAGGAAATAGAATAAGCACCTTCACTGAAAGGAGAAGGGGATGCTTTTCTTAAAATGTAATGATCTCAAAGGATAGGGAACATTTCAGCTGATGTCTTCACATATTTTTGAGTTGCCTTCAATATCTGTTTTCAAGTAACAGTCACACCAAATTTCTTCTGAATTGACTGCTGTTTCTTGAGGCTTACTCATCACAGAGGAGTGTGTGTAGCAGAGGCATAAAACAGGTTAACACATGTTGAGACTTCGCAGTGCTCCAAACGCTAACACTGCTGGTGGGTAGCACTGAAACACCTTAACTAAACAGCAAACAAAAGATGGGAACTGGCACTGGGGGACAGCAAGTTGGGCCACAGGGCCAATACCTTTCATCTGTGACAAGCTCTCAACATGGTCTACTGCAGCAGCCAGAGCTTTGTCACACACACAAGACCAACACATCTGGACCCTCCCCATGTATTACAGTACTCCATGTATTTCCTATGGTGCCTTCTGGTATTCTTTGTCTTGATATCCAGTACAGTTTATTAGTCTGCTGTCTCCTTGGATTAGAGAGAGAAAACATGTGCTGCCCCTCTGGCATGAAATGGGACATTTAGCAGGGATGGTTTCTAGTGATGATGCATGGCTTTATCATCGTCAGTACAACTGAAGTTAAGGAGAGCAAGTACTGTTTTTAAATCTGTATTTGTAATCATTTTGAAGGTTTAGGACTTGTATGACAGATTTTACTTGTGGCTCTTGATAACAAAAATAGTGAGGGACATAACCACCTGCTCCTTCTGTGTCCAGATTTGGGATGACTTTGTATTCTCTTAAATTGAGCACTTACTTCCTGGGGAGTGGTTTCCGTTATTGCCACTGTTAATGAGATAATTGCTAATTGAAGATCAGTCTTGTCTCTTTCCAACAAGTGCCCTGTATGTATTTGTATCAGGGAATGTGGATGTTTTCTGTCCTGGTCTGTGTTTGGTCCAGCCACCTGTGAAAGTTTGTTCTCTTTCCTGCCAAGTAGTGGGAAAACAAGGCCTGATAAACGAAAACTTCGTCCTTGAAGACAGCACTCTGTATAAACTGAAAGTAATTAGTATCTTCCTATTGGCTGATGGCCCTCCAAGGGCATTTGAAGGAGAAAGTGAAGAGGAGGGAGATGAAGTGAGCCCCCAGACTCATTTAGGGAAGACCCCTCCAGGTGTATCGCGCAGGCGCGGGGGAATTCCAATGTACACAGGCGTGCGCAGAAGGGACATCACTGACATAACGAGGGGAGGGACAGAAGGCCTCTGGCTGGGCCGGTGCTGGCCACACCTGCCCAGGTAGATGTAACCAGCCAAATTATATAAAAGGCAGACAGCACCTGTGGGAGTGCTCTCAAGCTTCACATGGAGGACAACGTTGCCTCAGAGGTGATGCCCGTTACCTTGTGAGCTGTCGACACCCCAAGGATGCAGCTTCTGCCATGGGGAAATACTGGTCATTCTGGGGTCGGTAAGACAACCTCGTAAGTAACACCTGCGTGAGTGGGAGGTTTTACTGAGGGCTTATTTCCTTTCCTCTTTCATGTCTTTCAGTGTCTCAGTTGTTTGGCCACTTAATAAATATTGGCCACCCAATAAATATTGGGTTTTCTGAGCTTTTCAGCAGTATTTTCGTTTTCCATTTTGGCATCCCTCCGAACCCTCCCTGGAACAGTATTGCATATGGAAAATACGGATGTGAGCTTGGAGTTTTGAAAGGCTAACTCTGAGGTGCCCAAATAGAGCTGATAATGTCAGTTTTGGGGCATAGCAAATGGCTGAAATACTTAAAAAATCTCTTAGGCACTCCAAATCAACACAAATCTTATTCATACGTTGTATTTTTTGAAATCTAATTTTGCACACACTAGAGCACACATTGCACTTGACTTGTTTGATGTGTCCCTGGACAACTCCAGTAAGGACAGCACTGGATGAACTTGTAGATAGCTGGAGCTTATGTTTTACACACTGTAATTTATGGAAGGATGCTCCCCTGCTTGTTATGCCAGAGCTTTAGTTCAGCGGAGTGGACTCTCCTGGCTTCTACCTTTTGTACTAATTGAAAAGAGGCAGTTTCTGAATTGCATTACCTTTTGCAATAACGTTTATAAAGTACTTAAACGACACATTTACAATCACTCTCTTCTTTAAATGTAAATCTTCCACATGCAGATAGTCACAGCTTTAAAGTCCTGCACAAGGCAAAAGCACGCTGTAAAAACCTAATGCAAGATAAATCGGCCCTCCTGGCTGCTGAGTGATGAGAATTGGATATATTTGAATAGAGACTGCAATTTTCATTGTCTTTAGGCACCTCTTATAGATCTTTCATTCTCTCTTTTTTTTTTTTAACTTTTCCTTCTCATGGTTATTATAGTTCAAAAAAAAGTTAACCTGCAGTTATTTAAGGTGCAGAAACTACTGAACATAGGGATTTCTTGACTTTTCCTGGCAGCTTTGACTGGGGTTGTTGTACATTTGCATATGGGGTTTAGTAGCTTGTTTTGCAGTTGACACTAGTTACACTAGTGTTGCCTCCTTGGTGTAGGAGATACTATGAGTATAAAGATAGCTGTTGAAAGTGTGCCTCTCTTTATAGTGAGAGAGATAATTAATGGAGTAGGCTGACTGCCTGAGTTCATGTAGCTCTTCAAAGTTGCTGGGATGGGAAGGTGAAGAAGGTTAATGTTGGCAAGAGCCAGCTAATCAGTGCTTTACTAGCAGTGGAGAGCTCTGCATGTACTTAATCTCTTTCACCCATTTCAATCTCATTTAATGTTAATATTACTGGAAAAAGATTTTTGGAATTTAACATGAGTGGCTCCTTTACGGTTCTGTAAGAACTCTTAAGTTTCTAATTGCTAATCACTAGTGAAAAACATGACCAGTAATTTTAAATCCTAATAATCATACTTTCCCCAGACACCCGTGTGCACAAAATAATGTTACAAAAATGGATGTGGTACCCTTAACAGATATTTTTCATGCATTTTTTTTTATATATTTGTGGCCTTTCACACTGTTAGTGCACGCGTGGGTGCTTTCGATGAAGCAGGCAGCTGTCTTTGAACTATTTGCAATAACTGAGCAGATGCATGACTGCCACACATCAGCTCAGTGCAAGGCATCCCTCCTGTGCAGTATAAATCAGGAGACTTGAGGAGCAAATATACAGTGCTAGACATCATTTCCTCATTTGTCTTTGCCACATTGTACCTCCCTGGGGGGGATAATATTTTGATGGGCGCATGAAGTACCATTAACTTTAACATTATCATCAATCATCATGACAAAGGAGGACAAGTAGTCTTTGTACCTGGTCTTGCCACTTGTTTAGTCATCAAACCCTTCGAAAAATGAGTGTAAAACACTACTTTATTAAGACTGTGGTTCTGTGACACAGTTTTTTTTGACAGCAATACCTGTTTTAACTACTGTTGGGCTACCTTGCACCCATAAGGCATAGCAGCATCACCATCCATTGTTCTGTGCAATTGCACATGCCACCCTTCTCAGGGCACCAACCTGACTCACCTTTTCAGAGAAAAAACACAGAAAACACGTTTTGGGAAGGGGGGGGAGGGTGTTATGGGAAGGTAGTTTTTTCTTTTTAAAGCTGCCTCAGTTCCCTGGTCCTGTTCATTACCTTGCTTTGTGAAGAGCTGACCCGACACCCAGTGAGAGTTGTGGGCCTGACTGAGGGCAGGCATGGCTTCGGAGTGGGAGAAGAGGTTGAATGGTTTTAAGCCAGCATTTTCAAAAAGCAGTGAACTGAACGCCTGAACTAAAGCCTGATTTAGTAACCAGTGTGTTGCTAGTGCTTCAGTGCCAAGGATGTAGAGAATTCAGGATCCTTTCTTGCCTGCTTCTATAGTGGTCCCTTTGTTTTTTTCCCCTTGTTAAGACAACTTCTTGAGGGGAAAAAAAATCATCAGGAGAAGTGAAGTGTGTTGCACAGCAGCAGGACACCATAATGATGTGGGCCAGCACTGTCAAGGGAGTGTGAAGTTCTCAGTCTCGCTCCAGGTTTGCTGCCCAGCTGAGAATTGAATCAGCACCAACTAATTTTTCCAAGTGACTTTCAAGAGAGTCCTTTAATGATGACATAGGACAAAGCATTCTTCAAATATCTTTTCTTCTCTTTTTGCTTTCAGAAAGTCACTGCAGATGTGTCAGATTAGGACTTTGCTTTTCAAAGAGATTACTGTACCTCACAGATAGGTAGGTTATTCACTATCAGCATTAGGTTTTTAGTTTTTCTCTCCATGGAAGTGGGACAATTGATGAGTGCATGGTACTGCATTTATATTTTCTAAGTTGCTGCTTAGAGACAATTTCCTTGCTTGCTCCTTTGGTGAATGTGATATGATGACAATCGTTAGTAGGAACCCAAAATGTCATACTTCCCTAGATTTCTTCCTGGATAGCATTACTTTGTGCTCCCTTATGTTTTCAACGTGCGCAAATGCTTAGGAGCCTGGGCAGCAGAAAAAAATTTCCAAAATAATGCCCTGTTCTGATAGGTTAGGTATTCAGGTCAGGATCTGATAACTAATTTCCAGGAGGCCCCAGTAAAGAAACACAGTTTATCTAGCCATATGATTTGCTTGTGTTGCTCACAAAGCTCATTCTCATGCTAAAAAGGCAAGCAAGGAAAGAAATGTCAGGCTTGCCATTTAAGCTCTTAATTTCTCCAGTTTTTTGTCCTCCCCCCTTTTTCTGTCCTTTTTAACCATGCTAAGTTAACAAAGTTAACTAAGCTAATATTAGTTCTTCAAGAGTGAGAGTTGATATTTGTGGAATTGACTCCTGCTGCTTTGGGTGTCTGGACAGTGCCTTACAGCAGCTGGACAGGTTTTGAAATCTTGAGCACTGGGAGTTGAATAGTGTGACCTGGTTCAAGGGAGTGGTATTAATCTGCTTAGATTGACCACCAGTTGTAATCTGAGGGCTTTGAACAGTGTTTTCTATGTTGGCTGGTTGAGACTTTAAAAATTTATCCCAAAGAGAGGAATGGATCTGTGCCACTTCTAAAAAAATTCAAAGAGAGGGATTTGCATGCCCAAATATATATGTTTTAGGCACTGGAATTTTCGTATTGAAGCTCACTGTTTCTGACTCAGCCTGCAGAATACCCTATAGCTGGTGTGTATCTAGCCATAAAATCTAGCAAATCATGGAGCACAAGATTTATCATGTGATGTCAGTGTATGGCACAACAGAGCATTTTGCTTTTACAAAACAGCATAATCAGCACTGCAGTATCCAGCCTTCTTCCTGTATAGTAAAGTTTAATACACACCAGAGAGGAGTTTTCTTCTGAGTGAAGACTGGGAGGAAAAACACTGGCCTTGCTGGAGGTGCATGGGCAGTGACCACAAGTGTGCCTGAGCCTGGATATCTCTCTTGTCCTTTCTGTGTGTGCACCAGGGGAAAGCTTGGCAAGTGTTTGCCTGCATTGAGATTCTGAACCAGACTCAGAGCCATTGCAAACGGATGATCCTAGTCTCTGGCTGGTCTGGCAATGATTAATTGAAGCCCTTGAGATACAAGACTGAGCAGATGCAAGTGACCTTAACTGACACAGAAATGAAGCCTTATCTGCATCAGAAAGAGGGTTCTGCTCATCATCATCTGCTGTTACAAACAGCAGGAAAAGAGAAAGGCACAGAAACTAGCTCAGGTAAAGTTTATCCAAAGAAGGCAGATACAAAGAAGCCTGCCATATGTTTTTTGTTTAAACCAGAATGCTGACACACATTTAAGATGTCATGTGACTCAGGTGGTTTTTTTAGCTATTCTTCTTTCAAGTACTCTTTCCCAAGGAAATACATTTGGGACATGCATATGGACTTCTACTGCATGTTAATGGAAGCTGCTCTTGAGTTTGCAGAGGGCGGGGTATGGAGACCAGCAGGCAGGCCTGGTTTGTCTCTTGGGGAGGGGTGTGTGTGAGAGAGACAGAAGCAGCCTTGTAGGAATCACTGCAATAGCAAAGCTGGAATGCAGATAATTCTACATAACAGGAGCTTTAAATTTCTAGGTAGTCTCATTGCCTTGCAGAATCTTCCCACAGGCACAAAATTTGGTTTAGGCATAAGGCTTTTCAGGAATGTTCTTCTTTTTAATGTTTACAGTGGAAACTGTAATTTAATTTGTTAGTGTGGCTGTTTTCCCTGTGGCTGTTGGAGACTGTTGCTTATTTTCCTGATAGTAGTGGCACAAGCAGTGCTTTCCAGTGTTTGCTTGGATGATTGGATTGCTGGTAAAGGCTGTTTGGGATAGTAGGTCACTGTGAAGTGAGGACTTTCTTTGCTTTAATCAGAAAGGCTGTACCTAGATGCTGTAGCTTCCAACAGCAAGAGAGTGAAAGCAGAGGACAGAAATGAAATGTGAACAAGACTATTCCAAGTGGAAAATGTTAAGGGACAGGAGTGTCAGGAGAGCACCATTTCCCTCGATGATTGATTGCTCTTCAGCTCATGGTCATGCAAAAGCAAGTCGTCTGTAACTGTAGCACTGTGTAATTTCCAGCACCCTTGATCTGAAGAACTTAAAGAGCACTGTGAACTCAGATGAGTTAAATCTGTGGCAGTTCTGTGACAGAGGTGCAGTCACCTTGGTTTTACAAAAAAAACAGGGAAGAAAAGTTCAGGTGCTTACCCGGAATCAGTGAGACTGTGACAAAAGTAGGAACTAAATGGGAGCTCTGGCTCCCAGTCAAGCATACAGACAGAAATTAACCACTCTGAAGCTATTAATCTGGGCTATGCCTTTGCTTATGTAGTTGAACAAATTAAATTGTTTTTTTCCTGAAGCATTGCGCACCCACTAGCTCCCCTGGAAACCTGCTGGAGTGGTGGTAGTTCAGCTGGATTTTTTTATCAGACTCCTGAAAAGAAGAGTATTACACAGAAGAAACAGTCTCAAGAGGGTGGGGCATTGGTAAGATTTCTGAGGTCATTTAGAGTGCATAGAGCAGCACAGGATCAAGGTAGAGCAGAAGAGATAGGAGATGAAAAGACTGGGGAGAGGCTGAGAAGAGCACATAAGAAATACTGGAGAGTGGTGCCAAAAGAGGACAAGTTTGGCCTCAGAGAAGAAAATAGTGGGAAAGTGTGTGCATGACAGCCTGGTAATAAAAACAAACCCAAACACATAAGCCCTGCCTTTAAGGAAGTACATGAATTACTTAGTAAAAGAAAGAAGGGGTTTGGTGAGGCAGCACAGGCCTGAGGATAGGAGGGCTACTCAGGAACACAGAAACTTGCATTTCTCTTGCCTCCTCTCCCATTGAGGTACTAATATTGTGCCCTTCCTGTGCGTTGTGTGATGGTGCTGTGATCTTGGCTGAGTCCTTTGGGTACTGCTCTAATAAAGTAAGAACAGTAATCTCCCTTAGTCTGTAATCAGCAGAATGGAAAATGAGGGGAAAGAGTAAGGTATGGGTGAGGACTACATAGCTTTGGTTGTGTTCTTTATTCTTATAACCAAAATTTTACCCTGGAAGTGTTCCAGAAATGAATCCTTGTCAGATGATATAAATAAAAACCATCTTATTCCTCATTCTTTCCCTTTTCCCACTATATCACTAATGTGTAGCGGATGTAAAACAAAGACAGATTTATAGTATTTTGTGTTATACAGGGAAAACCAGGTGTAAACTGTTTTCAGACTGTGTTTGCCATGACCTGGGAAGGGTTGCATAACCCTGACCTCTGTGAAGATTGTTGGGAAGCTCTGGCTATTTTTTTTTTTTTTTTCATTATTAGTGTTATTTGAATGAAAAGTAAGTAAATGTATCTGTGTGTGAGAGGCTGGGTGAGTGCATGTGTGGGGTGAAGGGGGGACTGAAACCTTTGTTGTTTGTGCCTGCTGGTGTATGAGAGTTAGGCTCTGGAGCAGCAGTGGGAACCCTGAAGAAACCTCCTTTGAGAACTTCCTATTGGAGAATGCACAGCATCACCCTATAATTAGAAATCTATTACTTGGATGGAAGTCCTGTGCTTCTGCTGCATTTGAAATAAATCCTCGTTCTTACTCACAGTAGAGCTTTACCACTAGGGAGTCCTTTTTTGGAAGTTACTTAATAGACACTGTTCAAAAATGTGTTCTCAATAGAAGTATTGAAAAAATGTGTGGATGTGGCTCTTGGGGATATGGTTTAGAGGTGATGGTAAGTTAACACTCGGACTCAGTGATCTTTGAGGCCTTTTCCAACCTTAATGATTCTATAACGAAACAGCCTCAGGAGAACAGTTATGGTGCTGCTGGGGCAAGAACACCATTCTGGTCTTTTTACATTGTCTCTGGTTTTTCAGTGTGGCCTTGAATAATTCAAATGGCCTCTCAATGCCTCAGGTTGTCAGGAATGAGATGACAAAGTGGTAGTCCTTGACTTTGTGGGTATAGGCTGATAAAGGTTTTGAAACTGTTGAGGTATTGAAAGGTATAAGGTAAAAGCTTTTACCTGAGACAGTGTGTCTGCCCACCCTCAACATCTTTGTAGTGTTTTCCTCATTTAAGTTAGGCATGGAGGCTTTCACAAACCAGTCCCTTGCAATCTGTTGAAAACCCCAGCAGGCAACAGAAAGCTGCTGAGTGGCTCCCCAGCCCAGTCAGAGTGTTGGAAAAAAATCTAAGGGGATTTCCTGCAACGGGATTTATTTTCTTGGCTCTTGTGGTGGACGTACAGTTTACTATTCTGGTTAATCCTGGCTTTTCGGCTGCATCTTAGAAAACAACTGCCAGCATCAGTGATGACTTACAAGGGAGCAGGAGGATCTACTGGTCATTGCAGTTAAAGATCAGAAACTTTAAATGGCCGTGCACAGATCTGTGTTTATTCATGGACCATTACTGAGACTGAATCCCTGACAATCCCTGATATATTGGGATGTAATTGTAGGTGATTTTAATAAGTACTGAAAGTGCAGCACTGCCTCAGTAACCCAGGATATGGGGAACAGGCACTTCTCCAGGTCAGGACTGTCTAATTTTATGGTTTTGTGGTGGGGCTACCCTAGCTCTTACTTGCTTTAAGCCTGAGTCTGACAAGTACTGTGATCTGTTAGAGAGCCAACAAGAATTCTAGCCTAATGTTTCAAGGCACTGAAAAAGAATCCTTTGCCCTTATGAAATTAATTAAGAACAGAAATTACCTTCTAGTGTAGTACTTCTTTGCACAGCCCTGCTAAGTAGTTTATCTTCATTAAATATGGTCAGATGTGATGTTTTTAAGTTCTGTGTCTTCCTAAAAAAAGGGCACAATTCTTGAGTAGCAGCATCCCTGGGGAATGAACCTGGGAACTCTGGATCAAAATAAACAGGTCTGCACTCCTTGTGCTATTTACTTATCTATGAATATCTTTGTATTAGCTAGAGGCTGCAGTTTTCTGCATTCAACCTACCCTCTAAAGAAGAACAGGGAGCCACAAAGTGGGACTTCATTGATATCTCTGACTTGATTTCATCAGTGTGTATCAAACATTCATCATCCTAAGTGCCACTGCTTTGTGGTGGAGCAGATGCTGACCTGAGCCCTTGGCGCTGGAAGTCAGGAAGTGCTTCTGTTTGAGCCAAAGCTTGGCCCTGGTGTGGTGACAGCTCATTCCTTAGGCCTGACGTGTGTGCTCTTACCACATGCAGAGAGTGCAGAACAGGAGCGTTGGACTTAAGAGTGATGATAGGATCTTTTGAGCCTTGAAATGTCAGAGAATGCACTGGAAAATTACAGTGCTTTCCAATGGGATCAGAGAATGCTCACAGCTGCCTTTGTGAGGAGGAGATCAGGCTGCTGTAAAGATACTGCAGGAAAGCAGAGCATTTGATAGCTGCAGCATTGAGATATGTGTAAGAAATCTGGGTTTCCTGTGGCTAGGATTTCTGACTCTGCTGCGGATCTGTTGTGCCACCTCAGACAGATCTCTCTATTCCCCTGAATGTTTCTTTTCTCTCTTGTTTATTCCTGTCTTACTGCCAGGAGGGGACTGCTTTGAGCCTTCTGTTGTACAGCACCAGGTTGTACAAGCAGCTGGGGTCTCCCAGCACATCCATCACACTAAAAACGATAGGAAGGAGGGCACCTGTCAGAAATTTCTTCTTACCTTTTAGTTATAATACATTTTCCTTTCTCTGTATATTTTTTAAAAATGTATTTATTTATTTATTTATTTCTTGCTCGAAGGGGAAAATAAGTCCGCTATCTTTTATTTCTTCTAAAACAAATGACTCTTGACAGGTTTGGAAATGTGGTTTTCCCACAGTTACTCCATGCACACAGGGGCCGTGCTGGCTCATTTATACACCCACATACCACAGCTCAGACTTTTCATTAGCTTGGCATATATCTTTTGTTTGCAGTGATAGGCACATGAAAGTACAACAGGAACAGGGCTAGGGGAGAGAAGCCGGGAGGGAAGGGGATGCAATGCTGCCTGAAAATCACTGTCTCAGTGTTTTATTCCTTGCATATGCAGAACAATATTTTTATTCTTTTTATTGTTCTGCAGCTGTGCAAGGGCTGACATGGACTCAGATGGATGCACTGCAGCCTGGGTGGCTGCTTGTGCCACTCAGACAAGGTTGATTTGTGATCTTGGATGGCAGAGGAAGGGAAAGGACATGTAGGGGGTTTTCCTACTGTTCAGGACTGAGAGTGTGCCCTGGAGAAAGGAGCAGACACTTGGCCAGCCCTCTCCTCCTCCCCAGCCTCATCCCTGGTCACTCTTGCTTTTGGGAATGTCCTCCAGCAGAAGCTGATGTGTGCTGGGCCCTGAGAGGGGACTGATGGCTGTGGGATGACAAGTGGGAAGAGAATGGGGGTGCAGTGCTGCTCTCTGATTTACATGCCCTCAGCAGGGGTTGTCCTTGGTCAAGAGCATCAGGGTGTTTGTGTGAGAGCTGAAATGCAGTCAAGGCTGGTTAGATCAGCAAAAGGCTAATTTTACATCCCAGATATGCTGCCAGTCTTGTTCTGCATAGGTCCAGCCCTCCTGCTCCCTCTCATCTTGCCGCAGATTCGTCGTTCCCTTTCAGATTTGTCCCCCTATTGCTCAGTGCAATTCCTGGATGACTGTTTGTTTTCCCTAAGCCCATTCGCGTCATTCGTGTAGCTTGTGTCCTGGAAATGTTTGCCCTTGTCAGATCTGTCCCTCTCACACAGCCAGCTACAGAGCCTGGCAGATCTAGGCCTCCTGCCAATGCTTTTGTGGTGCTGTAGTCTCTCAAGCAAAAAGCCACTCTTTTCTGTAGGTAGTACAGGCTGACAGATGTTTTGACTTCTGCTTTTGTCCCTGCCTGGCTGTCTTGAAGATAGAAGAGGTACATTGAAACTAGCACAGATGGGAGAGATGTCTGCTGAGATCTTCCAAAGGTCACACGAAAGCTGTGGAAGGAAAATTAGTGCCATGTTTATACTGTCCCTACCTCCATCTGCAGCTTGAAATGCCACAGGGACGAGCCACTCTTGGTGTGTCCGATCTTCATAATATAGTCTAGCTTACTTCTGTCCTGGCTCTTCTTTCTCCTGAAGGCTATGTAAGCACTTATGTTCTCTGTGTGTACATTTGAACAGAAATCTTGGCTTTCAGTGTTAGTGAGCACTTCTGAGGAGCTGGGATTGTTCGTGACTGTCCACATGGCTGACAGCAGAACTTACTCTTAGTAAGAGTGTCTTGTTTGAGCTAAAAAGACTGCGTTTTGCAGATATTTTAAGTGGAAGGAGAAAACCCAACCGCCAAACATCCAAAACCTAAAAGAGCTGCAGAGACCTTCTGTCTCCTGCGAATATGGGTGAGCCTAGAACATACTCTAAAGAGCAGGGATTTCAGTGTTACTCCAGAATCATTGCCACAGCTCACGCTGGTTAGCGAATTCAAAGGCAGTTTTCAGTTTGTTACCCAGTCCCTTTGGCTAGCCAAACACAGGTGAGATATTTTGGATTCCTTTTTTCTAATGTCATGGGTAGGATCTGTGTTTGGATTCTTTTTTTCTAATATCATGGGTAGGATCTGTGTAGGGACATTTTTGTGCTGTTGTTTTTGACCAAAAAATTGCTGCCCAGAAAATCAACTTTATGCTGTTGGTGTTTTTTTTTTTTTTGTTTGTTTGTTTATTATTGGTTTGTTTTATTTCTTTTGAAATCTTGTGCCATACTAAGAAAATTAATAGTAGTGTTCTGTGTGCAATGCCATGGATTATTTAAGGTGCTAATGCCCGTTCAAAGCTGTTGGTTAATTGAACATCACAGAGTTATAGGCCTGAGCTGCCAAATATAAACAGGGTAATAGTTTCTATTTATTTCACAAAATGAAATTCTGATGTTTGGTCATGTTTATTGACTGTATATCTTGGAGCTCAGTATTTTTAACATATTACAGTAAGTTCTTAACATTATGCTGAGAAAGAGGGATAGGTAGGATTCTTAAAATATTTCTGTTGTGACCTCATCATCCTTTTGCACTGACTGCATTTGCTTGTTCACCTAATTGTTGTCATCCTTGCATAAAAAGCATGTATTCAGCAGATGTGTAGGGAGTGTTAGATTGTATCAGGTCCACTGCTCTTTGGTAGCCTTTAAAGTGTGAGACAAACCGTGCTTTAACCTTTGATTCAAGGAATGGTTTTCTGAAGTGCTTAAATGATTTAAGAGTGTGGTGCCCTTTGGCTTCTAGTCAAGCTTTGTGCTCTTTAATCTTTTTAGGTACTTTCTTTCCCTTCTATAAGGGTTTTGTGAATCTGTCTCTCCTTAGCACTGACACAGCCCCTTTATTGTATAAGTACTGTCCAGCTTCTAATATGCTCCCTATCAGCCTCGTACGGGAGAAGAGATTCACGTCTCTGACTTACAGATGTGGCGTTAAGGCACAGGGGAGATGGATCGAGTACCCACAGCTACACAGGGCTCTTAAAGCACAGATATCCAAGTCCCACAGTAAACCCTGAGCTTGACTGCTCAGCTTCAGGGAGGTGCTAAGCATTCCCCATCATGCTTTGCTGAATTAGGGACTTAAGCTCTTCCTGGCATGGTCTGCTTGTCCACACGTACAAGTAGTTGCCAAATCTGCTGAGGTTTTGCTGGAAGCTAAAGTGTTGGCATCAATACCTCCCAAGATTGCACTCTGATGAACTATTCCGGAAGGAAGACAAGGAGCAGGCAAAGGAAATGGCATTTAAATACAGTATCCTGCATATATAATTTGTTACTTCACTCATGTCTGACAGTTCAAGAGTGTACAAAGTACAAATTCATTTGTGTTGGGCTCTTTCCCTAGGTAGCCCTTCCATTAATATCGACTCTGTCATTAGTTCGTGTTGGGTGAGCTTTAGACCACCTCTGCAAGGCTCACCTGTATAGCTTGGGACCTTTGAACATGGATGGGGATTATAGGAGATTTAAGCAAGCACAGATGGAGTGAGTTTGAAAAGATGCTGCTTTGAATATTCTTAAGATGCTGCTTTGTTGGGATTTAGTGAGAGCTTGCTCTTGTTTGAAACAGCTGTAGCCTTGCTCTTAGGAGAGAACTGGGGTTTCTGCAGTGAATGCCCTTTTGGGAGCAGAGAGGAAGTTTCAGCACTGGCGTAGGTGTTTTTTTCCTACGGACTGCCTCTCAGCAGCTATTGCAGCTTTTACTGTGAACAGTCTTCCCGTGGGGAGAAGGACTGGGTGGTGCATAGGAACATTTTTTCAAATGAGAACTTAATTAAAAATGTTTATTAAAAAATCATTTGAGAGTTAATTATTTTTTGATAGTTTATAACCATAAGTACAGTGTTCAGCGTTGTGGCTTTTGTATGTTTTTTACCTTTTGGTTTTTTTTTTTTTTTTTTTTTTTTTTAAATTTTGGTTGCAGCTGCTGCTGTTTCTTTCTCTTTGTGTTGCTGGGTCCTTGGTTAGCCACGGTGTTTTGTGTGGGCTTGACAATGGTGTGTGTCCCAGGGACCACGTGTTTCAGTTATCTGGTCTGGGCCAATTGAACAGCTGTAGTCCTCTGGCAGGTTGTGTTCCTGAAATGAAAAATATGGTTCTAATTTATTTTTGTTTATTTTATAACTTGATTGGCAGTCAACACTGTTTATTTACCACATTCTAATTATGGACAGTGGCAAAACTAATTTGCCTGACCTTTAAAAAACGTAAAAGTGTGGCTTTTTTTTTTTTTTAAGGAAAATACTCTTACTGTTTTGAAATCTTTTAGAATACCTTTTGATTGTCTATTTTATGTTGCTTTAGATTATCATATTTACAGATGTTCAGGGGAGCACTTGCATGCCCAAGGTCAGCCCATTATCTGGGTTGATGGTGCCTCTGTTAAGATATATTTAAGAAAGGGTAAAAAATGCCACACAGGGAGAGAAAGAGGGGAAAAAAGAGAGTGAGAAAGAACATAGGGAGCACAAAGATTGGGGAAGAAGGAGGAGAATGTGCTCTATGATGGACAGGTATTATTTGCAGCCTATAGAAGATCTGTACAGGAGCAGATGGATGTTCCCAAAGAACTGCTGGCAGAGGAGAGCCCACTTCAGAGGAGAGGAAAAGTGTGAGAATGAAGAAGGAGCAGAGAGGACCTGTTTCATAGTGACAGTGTATCTTCATCAATGACACAGTGGGATCTCAGTGTATTTACAGATGACACACATGAGGTATGTAATTCCTTCCACACAGAGGGACCTGTATGAGCTCGAGAAGTGGGCCTGCATGAACCTCTTGAAGTTCAGCCACATGAAGTGCAAGGTCTTGCACCTGGGTCAGGGCAATCCCTGGTATCAATACAGACTGTGGGGGATGAAGGGATTGAGGGCAGCCCTGTGGAGAAGGACTTGGGGGATTACTGGTGGATGAAAAACTGAACATGAGACAGCAATGTGTACTTGCAGCCTAGAAAGACAACTGTGTCCTGGTCTGCATCAAAAGTGGCATTGCTAGCAGGATGAGGGAGGTGGTTTTGCCCCTCTACTCTGGTGAGACACCACCTGGAATGCTGCATCCAGCTCAGGGGTCCTCAGTACATGGACCTGTTGAAGTGGGTCCAGAGGAGGGCCACAAAAATGATCTGAGGGCACCTCTCCTATGAGGAAAGGCTGAGAGAGTTTGGGTTGTTCAGCCTGGGGAAGAGAAGGCTCCAGGTAGACCTTATTGGAGCCTTTCAATACTTACAGGGGGCTTAGAAAAAAGATGGGGGCATAGTGTTTAGTAGGGCCTGTTAGGATTACAGGAGCATTATTTTTTTTTAATTACTAATGTCATTACAGGACTACTTTACCCATTTGGACAGGGGTAATGGTCTTGAACTAAAAGGGGACAGATGCAGAATAGACACAAGGAAGAAATTTTTTACAATGAGGGTGCTAAAACACTGGAAGAAGTTACCAGAGAGGTGATAGAAGCCCCATCCCTGGAAACATTCAGGATCAGGTTGGACAGGGCTCTGAGCAACCTGATCTAGTTGAAGGTATCTCTGCTCATTGCAGAGGTGTTTGATGCGATGATCTTTAAAAGTCCCTTCTGACCCAAAATGTTCTATGATTCTATGACCATAGCCCCCAACCCCCATGCTTCTTGTGGTCAGGGGTGGAGTCTTGAGAAAAGCACTGAAGTTGAGCCTGGGAGAGGGGGGAGAAAAGGTGGTATTTTAACGTTTGTGATTTTGTTTCTTGCTGTCTTGATCTATTTTACTTGGCAATAAGTAATTTTCGTCAAGTGATGTCTGTTTTGCCTCCTTTGCATGCAACAGTAGTTGATAAGCAATCTCCCTGTCTTTATCTCAACCCACAGGCTTTCTCATTGCTATTCTTACTAATTTCTCCTCGTCCTTCTGAGAGGAGAGAGTGAGTGAGAGCTTGGGGGGGCGTTTGGCTCTTAGCCAAGGCTCACCCACCGCAGCGGGCAGGAGATTTAATACCAAACTAAGCAGGTCTCACACTTGAGCACTGCTCTGCACTGCAGCTGTGAGCTGCAGCTGCAGCTAAGGTGGCTCATTTAAATGAGCAGCTGCAGCAACTCGAGGCTTAGTGCTGCCTTCATGACTTCATGTGCTTGGATGCCCAGCATCCTAAGAAGGTTTTTAATGAAAGCAGCCTGCCCCTTTGGCCTTCTTCCCCTCCTCACTCCTAACACAAAGTGCCCCAACAGTGTCTGTATCTACTGAGTTTTTCTTGTGGTATTCTACCATGTGCATGCAGACATTATATTTCTTGCAGGGGTCTTATGCTGGATGCAAATAGGAGACTCATATATGTTTACACTTTCAAGTAGGAGAGAGGAGCTTGCTGGCTTAGTTGCAGTCAGAAAGGCTGCATCTCTCAACCAGATATTTTGGTAACGTGCTGTCTTTGATATGAAGGAGGGTGGAAGCTCTCATGGTTAGTTGGAGACAGGAGTTCAGTTCCATACAACATGACTGATCTCAAGAGATCAAATCAAACTAAGTAATGAAGTTCTTAAAAAACCAAACAAATAAAAAATTCTTAATATATCTTGAATTTAATGTCTCTTTTTACTTTTATGCTGTGTTTGCAGGAGGGGGTGGTCAACAGTGTGATTGTAAATGCACATAAAAAGGCATTCACCTTCATAGATTTCCCTGTGTGCCACGACAGTGACTCCTTCATTGTTCCTTTTCCACAGCTAAAGTGATCACCACCCACTTTCCTTATGATCCTTTTCCTCTCCAGCCTTAGCACTTTTTCTCCTGTACGGCCCTTTGGTATGTGGAATAAAAAAATTATGCTGCGGGAAAACTGAGAACAGTACAGAAGTTACAGAACAGGAAATGACAGAGCTTGAATGTGATGGGCACAAGTGTGTCTTAAGATGAAGGAAAAGATTTTTGTCAGCCCCTTGTGAAGAAAAAAAATCCACAAGTTAGATAACTGGGCAGTATTCTGCGTCAGGGTCCTACAGAGAACTCTGCTTGTGTCAGCAGGCTTAAAAATAATAGAGATGGAGGAACTACTCACTTTACATCAAGGGCTCTTGTAATGTCCTGCAAGTGCTGAATGCTGGGATTCTATGATTTATTTGAGAGTTGGTGATGCTGTTACATCATCATATGAGTCATGGTCTGTGTGCTTTGTATGGTGCCTTCCAGCTGCGGCCCTGCAGTCAGGAGAGAGTTTTTTGTGGTGAATTATATTGATTTTGCAGATATACACTCAGTTAGTACAGTGTGCTAATTCTAAAAATATGTTTGTTTAGCTGATTGTGTCCTTGTTGCTAATGCTTACAGTATGGCATTGTGCTAGGAACTGGGTGACTTTTGATTTTGTTTGTAGGCTAGAAATCAGGGCCATTGTAGGCTGGGTCCTTATATTCTGTGTGTTTAAACAGCTCTGTTGTCCTCATAATAAAGTCCTGATTTATTTGGCAGGATAGACTTCTCTTAGTAGAAGTGGGCTATCTCTATCATCTAATAAACATAAGCAGGCTTATTAGATTTCCAGGAGGAAGTGTTATGATCACCTAGGTTTCCTGGTTAATGTGGGCTGAAGACCCTAATTCAGCAATTCCTGTGTTTAATTTTTGACTTCTGCTAGAGTATGATGTCAGAAACTATACTGCTTTTGTAGAGGATTTGAATTAACAGACAAAGTACCATGCAGCTTATTAATTTGTGGCAGTAGTTAATTACTCTTTGTAAAAATGTAATCAGCTTTTCTTCAGTTTCCATTTTGCCCAGCTTTAGCCCTCATTGGTTCTCAATGTGCCCTTTTTGCAATATTAAGAGTTCCTTTCCATTACTGAATATCATCTTCCTGTGTAGGTGATTATACTTGGTAAAAGAGGCAGCTTAAAGTTTCCAGGATTCCGGTCCGTGTACAGGAGAATGTGTTCCATAGGCTTCCAGTAGGACTAACGGTCATCCAAAATTTTTTTTTTTTTTTAAAGAGATGTAAAAGTATCTTTTACATTGGAGAACACGTCTTTTGAATTTCNATCTAATAAACATAAGCAGACTTATTAGATTTCCAGGAGGAAGTGTTACGATCACCTAGGTTTCCTGGTTAATGTGGGCTGAAGACCCAACCCAACCCAGCAGTTCCTGTGTTTAATCTTTAATTTTTGACTTCTGCTAGAGTATGATGTCAGAAACTATACTGCTTTTGTAGAGGATTTGAATTAACAGACAAAGTACCATGCAGCTTATTAATTTGTGGCAGTAGTTAATTACTCTTTGTAAAAATGTAATCAGCTTTTCTTCAGTTTCCATTTTGCCCAGCTTTAGCCCGAATGGTTCTCAATGTGCCCTTTTTGCAATATTAAGAGTTCCTTTCCATTACTGAATATCATCTTCCTGTGTAGGTGATTATACTTGGTAAAAGAGGCAGCTTAAAGTTTCCAGGATTCCGGTCCGTGTACAGGAGAATGTGTTCCATAGGCTTCCAGTAGGACTAACGGTCATCCAAAATTTTTTTTTTTTTTTAAAGAGATGTAAAAGTATCTTTTACATTGGAGAACACGTCTTTTGAATTTCCATCTAGCAGATTTCTATGCTACTCACCCACTTGGGATGGTTAAGCATGGAAGACCTAGGAAGTGCTGAGCGGCTTAAAACCTTCTTGGCAGCTTAGCATTATAGATCTGTGGGTTTTTGTGAGACAAAAATGAAAATGAAATGAAATTTCATGTAAGTAGATAGTGTGAGAAGGGGAGAAAGTAAATCTCTTTGGACTCCACATCCTTATTTTCTGTGCTTTGTTCTTTGAGCACATAAAAGTCAGGCAGCTTGTTAGATAATGCAGCCTTAACACGTGTATATATAGACATAAAATATTTTGCCTTTTATCACTTTATAAGCATTTCTTTTCCTTGAGGCCACACAAATGGTGTTAGTTTCCTTGATGTTCTCTCTTAGTGGCCAATGATTTGTGATCTCATAGGGAGTTAATAGTCTGTTGCAGAAGGGGTTATCAAGGTCTTTTGATATAACACCTTTACTTTCCTTTCGTAACAAAAAATCAGCAAGTGGAGATGCGCGTGTGTTTTGTCAATCTACTCCAAAAGTGGCTGGTCAGGAATGTAGGTGGCCTTTTGACATTGTGTGCCTGGGGAGCAGAAACTATCGTGGTGAGTCAGGTGGCAGTCAGACACTCTGTGCTGTGAAGTCAGTATAGCTGGTTGCATGTTTGGAGGGGAGCAGAGCATCCCTCCACACTGTGCAGAGGGATAAGGGAGCTTCCAAGTGAGGCAGCTTTTGATTAGACACGAGGCCTTGGCTAGCTCTGGTGGAGCATCTGGGTCTGTGCTGCCATGATGCTTATGCACTTGGCAACACCATCTCTCCTTGTTTAACCACCTTGCAGGTGGGTGTCTGGTGCTGCAGGCAGTGTTCCCTCATGCAAGGTGTGACACACGCAGTCGTGACACCTCCTGAACATCAGCTCCCTCGGACATCCCTCACTTGGACTCTTGAATAGCTTTTAAATTTGGATGCCACGGGCTTAGATGCCCAAGTCTTGCAGCATCATATGTCTGGTTGTTCCTCAGTTGTTGGGAGTTTGGTAGATGCAGGACTCTGACCACGGCACTTGAAGTGAGCAGACAGTTGAAGGAACCCCAACAGTGAAAATTTGCTTGCAAAGTATTGCGAGGCCCTATTGTCAGACCTAAACACCTGGCATATATATTTGTTCTATGGCTATTGGGGATAAAAAAACCTTGATAAAAACTGAGATTTGTAGCTGGTTAAAAGAGAGAAAGAACATAGCTGTTCAGATAATCAGGTGTACTCAGCAAACTTATTTACTTATTTACTGTGGTTAATTTTTCCTGTAGCCATGTTCCTCCTATTGGCAAAGTGATAGTCCTGTCAAAAGAAACAGTTACTACTGAGTTCTCACCTGGGTGTGGGAGCCCAGAGTTACCAGTTGTAATGAGATCGCCAAGGGCAGGAGCAGTTCCAAACCCAGCATTTACAATTGTTAAGTGCCCATGCTCTTCTGGAGTGGCTGCTGTGCTTTTTAATGCTTGGTGAGAGTGGCACATTATAAACAACATCAAGGTCATTTCTGTATTTGTGTTTATTTGGCTTGGAATTTTAAAATTCTTTAATGCTTTCAAAATATAAACAGCTATGCAAGTTGTTGAGTACCACTGAAATTGAACTGTGTGTTGTAATGTGTTTGAGAAGGAAACCTGAAGTCACTTAGTGAATGTACATATTTTGCTGCAGCTCCGAATGCTGAATCCCATCATGTCAGTGCTCAGTTCATCAAAGTTAATCATCTCATCTGTCTCTAGCTGTATAAAATTAAAACATCTAGGCCAGAAAGTGCTTCAGTCCAGCTATTATGGGTGTCTGTTTTAGGGTGGATAAGTCATGTTCGGATGAAGTCTGTCTCCACTGGCTGCAGGGTACATAGAGAACTAGTTTGGATGCTGTATTTGAGTTCAGCCCTGGAGCAGCCCCACAGCCTGGGAGAACTTGCAGCCTCCTGGTGTCATTTAAGACAGCAGTTGTGTGCTCTTGGTGGATAAAGTTTCTGCTCAGAACAGCACTTGGGAACCTCCTTCTCCTCCCCATGAGCACACATGTTTTCCTGGAATGAGGCCTCCAGCTCTTACCAGATGTCCCCTTCTGGCTCCAGCTGTGTCATGTAGGATATCACTACCTGTCACTCTTTTTCAGACCCAGTGACAAGCCCACAGAGATCTGACAGCAGGGCAGTCTGCAGGAAGCTGAATCTTATAATTTTTTGTAAACAATGTGCAGCTTTTGGTTTGATCTATCCTAATGGATTTTAACCAAAGCAGACCCAGCAGCACTTGCACAAATGCTTCCACCAGCAAATTGATGGCAGAAAACATCAGGCAATAACTTCAGTGGCACTACAGAGTGTAAAAGGAATGTCTTTCTGCAGTGTCAACAGAGGAGATGGGGAGTCTCAGCTTGGGTTCCATCCCCTGGACTGTGCTGTTCTCTAGCTTGTGTCTCATCTAAAGCCTCCAGGGATGTTCACACACTGTTGTCTCTCAGCTGTGTATGTGTGATGGAGGGTTGAACTTGATATGTTCTGCCAAGCTAAAATGAAGCATCAAGGAGTGTGGTGTGCTTTGGGGGCAGGTGTAACAGATACCAAAGAACACTTCAGATAGGATAGCACTGAGGAGAACTATGTCTCAGATGTAGCGAGCACATACAGATAGCAAAAAGTTGGTTGTACCAGGGGAATTTGTGAGAAAAACCTGCAAGCTGGCTGTAGGTGTTAGCAGATGATTTCTGTGCTTGCACATACTCCTGTAGAGTCGTTTTGTTTTCTCAGGCTTTACAGTCACAGATGTGGTGAGGCTATAAATGCTCTGATCTCGCTCCTTCTTAATTCAGAATTTGGACTCTTCCCCGCTCCATTAAATCCCACATTTAACTTTATTTTGAAGAGTTTTAGTCATAGGAACGGTGTTGGGGACAGAAATGGTACATTTAGTTCTGCTGAATGGATAGGCCATTAGATTGACAGTCTCTGTCAGTGTTTAATTGCAGATTAATGGGATGTAATATGTCATTATGGCAGCTCAGCAGCACAAGTTTTGGAGCTGCATGCAAAGTCAAGACTTCAATTTCTTGTTAGAGGGGGCTACTCTGACCTGCCTTGCACAGTTTTCTCTCTGATCTCTTGTGGTAGAGAATAGGAATGTTTACAGTTCAGGGACTTAATGACCCCAGGAATATGAGGCAAAACCAAAGGTGTAATTTGAAGGGTATGAAGACACAGGGAAGAACTGATACAATATGGAAGTGACAAAATTCTAACAATATGCTACAAGGAATGAAATATGTATGAAAAGCTTTATGCTGTGAAATGAGCAGCCTTCTGCACAACATCTGCCAGCAGATATGAAGGTATTATTTGTGTCCAAAATGAATAGAGTTGCTGAGCTTTACTAACCAGACCATGAAGTCAAGGGAGGAACTATATTCATGGGCTGGAAAATGAGGGCATTCCATAAATGGGTTATCAAAGTAACATTCCCAGTTATTGCCTAGTTGAGTCTCTGTCACCCAGGACTTCATGTCTTGCAGCAGATGCCGTGTGCTGAGCAGGTTAATTTGAAGGTGTTCTCACTGAGGACCACCTTGAGACATTTACTTACCTAAAATGTACTTTATGCTATAAGCAGCCCTCCTGATGTCTGCAGACAAAAATAATGCTTTTGGGGAATGGAATAGATTGTATTTTGGCCCTAGGGCAGGAGCTGAGTAAGGAATCAAACAGGTGTTAGAAAGGGCTTAATCACTTTAAGATGTAATAGATCTCCTTCAATTTGTCTCCCCTTGTAAGGCGGCCTGTCAGTGTTTGTCGCAGTCTTGTCTGGGATCTGGAGACAGACCAGCGACGGGGGTTCTTGCCACTCGCCTGCAGATGGGTAATGGCAAAGGCAAGTGCTGGCAGGTGAAGTTCACCACTGTGCAAAGCCCCAAGAAGGAGACAGACACGGGAGACGTGAACACCTGCTCAGCCAAGAGCTGATCCACTTTATTTAACAAAATGGAGGGTTTTTATACCCCAGGGGGTTGACCATTCTGGAAAAGGGGTGTAACTTAGGCGGAGCATGCAAATCCGCTCACAGTTATAGGGTAATGGTTAATGTATAAACATTGGGAGGTGGAAACTTGGGAGTAAGAAACTGGGAGTAACTTGATTGGTCAGTACCTCATGGTATGCTGGCCAATGGGAGCTGTCTCTCAGCCTGTCAGGCTATCAGTCCATGAGGGAGAAAAGGGAAAATGGGGGAAGGCAGCCTACGAATAGGCTTTTAACAAAACCACCATGAACAGTCTTTCAAATCATCGAGGTTTGTTTTCCAATCTTCAAAGGTAGCTTCACTGTCCTCAGTGTCTTTCCAGTCCTTGAATGTTTTCTCCATCTCCTCATACATACTCTGATCTCCAACAAGTGTTGCTGTGCAGGTTCCAGGTATCCCCTCAAGAGTCACTTATTCTTTATCTCCAGAAGTGACAGTCCTGCTTGTGCAGACAGTGCAGTGTGGACTGAATAGATAGAATGGATTTTTTCTTTGATGGAGTAGGAAAACAGTTCCTGTGTAGCAAAGGACAGAGGAGGTATTTATTGCTCCCTATCTGACTGGAGCCACATGGAAGAAATGCTAACCATCACAGAATGAAAGGAATGGCTTGGAAACCTCTGTGGCAAGCACAGGACTGCTTCCTCTGTGACAGATTTCAAGGCTGCAGTTGTAGTGGTGTCTCAAAGGACATTTGAGGAGAAGAGGGAACCTACAGCTAAGGAATTTCAGATGTGTGTGACAGATCTGATAGGAATTTTATCTTGTGCTGTACAAAGTGTGTCTGCCGCCATGTTTACTTGTGGTGCACCATTTGTTCATGCTTCTGGCACTGACATAAGTATTTCAGTGTCCAAGTTTTCTCTGCCATTGTAAAAGTGGAAACTGGCAGGGCTTAGCAAGTCTTTACCTGGAGGACAGCAAGTCTGTTGGTGAAACTGCTGACCCTGAGGGGCCAGGGATCCTTCTATATAGAAACAACATGTCTCTTAATAACCTGATGTACTGTGACCTTGACTGTTCTTGTATGTTGAGAGCGTTTTGGACTTGTGAAGTGCTCCATTGTTCCTGTACAAATAACAACCCTGCCATGCCCAAACCTCCGTGCCAGAGTAGCAGCTCAGGGAGCATCCCTGGAGCTGCTGTTGCTTCCAATTCCTTACAGGTAAGTGAGGATGCAGCAGCAAAGTATGGGGAGTGGTGTAGCCAGGCTCTTCCTCCTCTCCTTGTTGGCCTGTGTAGTCTTGAGTCACATCTGGGTAGAGGATCATGAGGAAGTGTTCAGGGCTAATGTAATGCCACCCATCTGGGAGCTGAGGTGCATACTGCAATTCCTCCAGGGCCCGGGTATGTTCCATTGGACCTAGCTGAGCTGGGAAGGAGGTGACTGTCCACAGCCACCTGCCGAAGGTTACTGCCTCAGTGGTCTGTGGACAGAGCAGTGTGTGTGAGTGCTTCCTTATCTGCTTCAGGCATAATCAGGCTGCCTAGCTCAGGTCAATGATTTGTGCTGTTTTATACTAGTACTGATAATGTATTTTTCCTAAATGTAAGTAAGCAATTTTGACAAAAATCAGCTTTTCAGGCAATACTGTGGGGAACATGGAGAAAGGAAGTGCAATGTTGGAAGGTGTGAAACTCTTCTAAAGGTACATGGGAACCTAGGAAAGAAGTTTGTGATGACCTCAGATTTGTAACTCTCTACCCTGTGCTCTGGACTTGTTTGACAGTAGTGGGTGAACTAATTACATCTAATTCTTAGATGTAATTCTTAGATGTAATAATAAATATGTGGATAATAGCACAGAATGATCAGCCTACTTCAGAAGAGTGGTAAGAACCTAATAATGCCTTTGTTTAAAAGAACTGAGACACTAATTCACCTCTAGAACTGAGGAAAGTATTTATCATTAGTACCATGCTGCCAGATTTAGTAGTGTGAAAATAACGCAAAGAGTAATCTGTAATGCAAATGTTGATGTCTGATTAATAGAGAAAAATAACATGAGCAATTAATCCGCAAGGGAATAGATCATTATAAATGTAAATTAGATCATCAAAGGGTAAGCCACACAGAAATAAAACTACCCCAAAACATGATTAATTATTGAAATTCCAGTAAAAAGGCATCTTTAACAATAGACTCCTTGGAAGACATGTCATGTGGTTCATCAAAATTCTGGACAGGGTTATTTTACAAGCCCAAAATGGATTAGCTTCATTATGAATATGATGGGGACGTTTATTCCACCCAAGATGGCATTCTGTTTTAGGGATAGAGCACAGCCTTAGCACTAAACTGACTCAGTCCTGATTTATGCACACCCAATTTTTGTTGTAGTATATAGTTTGCTTGGGTAAGTCAGGAGACACCTTGCTTGCATTTTTGCAGAGATGAGCCTAGCTATTACTTAAATAAGTATACTTGTACCTGCATGTGATCTTAATCATTCCAAGCTACAGTGTTAGAGGAAAAACTTTCTGGTCAGGGCATAGAGATTTGTAAAAAATTAGTTTCTCTTCTTGCCCCTCAAAAATTTTCTGGTAACCTTCGGCAGATCACTTTATCTCTCTGTGCTTTGTTCTCTACCTTGGCTTTGAATGCTTCAGCTTAATGATGTATAACATGAAATTATTTAAAAGGTCTTAATTTCAAGTAATGCTTGGATTTTCCGTTGTAAAATCCTGGTCACTTTTTAAAAGCTCAATTAAAGATGTTATTCTTTTCTACCAAAATAGATCTTACTGTACTGTTAAATGCTCAAGTTACTTCATACTCTGAATAAAGGCAGTTTTTTAGCACTGTTTGTAACATTAAAGGCCAGGATCATAATCTGTATCTTTCCTGAGGTTAAATTTTATATTTTGCTGTTATTAGAGACCTACTTAGGAACTTGGCAGTTTCCCCCCTTTCTGTTCAAACTAAACCCAATGTGCTTTACTGCAATAAAGCATTTTGCATTTAATTGCATTTTGCATGGTATTGTGGTGTGCTGAACACCCTGCAGAACTGGCCTTATGTGATGCCTGCTCCTTGTGCAAGGCCAGTTGGAGTCTGAGATGTGTTGCTGGAATAAGTGTTTCAAAGAGTGTCAGAGGGAGGACTGGTACTGGCAGGCAGGCCTATGAGCAGTCAGGGAATTACTTGTAACAAGGATCCAGAGAAAGCGAACAACAAACTTTTGTATACAGGACAGGTTGACAAGAATGTTGAAGCTGAGATACAATCGGAACAACTTCTGTCTTGCTGTTCAGCTTCTTCTTTATTTGACAAAACAAGACTTTTTAAGTATTATATTGCAAATAAATATTACTTAGGAAACACCTTATCTTTTCTTACTTTCTCTTCTTGATATAAACAGAACCCCAGTCCAGGTTAGCCTCTGGTTTAGAAAGTGTCTTGAACAAGTTTTGCATACTGCTCTTCTTAGGCTCTTACTGCTGCTTCGTCTGTCCACATCTTTGTATGATGTTCTGTATATGACACCTAGTAGAGAGTCACAAGTCCTGGTTATGTCAGGAATTCATGTGGTCACCTCTCTTGAGCTTCAGTTTTCTTTTGTTTTGGCACCTTACCCTTCAATTCATTTTTGCTACAGTTTTTTTTCCTCTGCTTTGAAGGACAGGAGGGTTGAAACCTCTGTATCAGATGGATGTCTTCAGAGCCTCTTGGCTGTTAACAGACACTGGGTGCTGACTGGTTCCATACAGGAATTGTTGTCTCAACTGTGGCTTGAAGTTGTTATCCAAAAAGTTTGCTTTCACTACAAGCTACAGTCAGTAGTTTTTATTGCTCCTGAATATTATTTTCAGCCGTGGCAGACTTAGCTTTTGCAAATAGCATTAGAGTGCTGATGCTTGTGATGCAAATTTCTGTAGATGAGAAGGCCACCTGATGGTAAATGTTTCTGCTTCTTCCCTTCAGTCAAATGGTTCTGAGGCATTTCTTACAGGAACTGAGTTGGAATACTGTATCAGGTACCTTGTGTTTTTGAGGCTCCAGCAGCTAGATTTAAATGCTATAGAACATATACAGAAAACCCAGGAAATGAGAAACAAATACCTTACAGGAAAAAGCACTTTTTCATTTTTATGCTGTCATTATCTCTTAAAAAACAACCCTTTTGGTCTGATTCCCGTGTGTGGCACTCCTGTTCAGGAAAAAACCTTGGCCTTGACTTACCTTTCATTTTGAGCTCCTGAGCCTTTGGTGGTACCAGCAAGTCTTTTTGATTACTGTAAGCATCTGAGTTTGAATAGCAGCCTTTTTATGTGTGTAATGGAGAGTGTCCCACCTGGTCCTCTTCAGCCCGAGGAAGGATGAGTGCAGTGCCTTACCCTAAGGACCTGTAACATAAACAGTAGAATATGTATTTTCCTGAGTTCCCTTAGGGCTGTACAGAGAACCCTGGAGGGAGAAAGATAGCTGAAGAAATGAATGTTGGTAAATCGTATTAAAAGCTAGCGGACAGGGAGAGATATATGAATGCAAGATACATAAGGTTGTTAAGTGAGGGAGAAGACTGTGAACCCAATGTGTGCCAGTGGCACGAGGAATGAAACAAGAAAGGTGGTACTCAGTAGGGTCCTTTGGCTCCTCATAAATTTTGAATTGTCCGCCTTTCCCGTTTTAGTATCCCGTAAAATGCAACCCTGGGATTGTTAGAAGATGCGCTGTTGAAGGTGATACGAAGTGAGAGAAGAAATGTCTGCATTCCAGCCTTCGTTTCCCTGCTCATCAGTGATTTGTTAGTCAATTAACATGGGGTCAGATATATCTGTAGTTTTTTAAAGTATTATGCTCCAGTAAATTATGTTATTCAACTTATCTTGTCTGCATCTTTAGAACCACGCTTGGCATTAGAATATTTTTGGCTCACTTGGGTGAAAAAAAAGATTTTAATTTTTCAGCACCCTCTGTGCAGAATGGCAATTATGCTTTTAATATTTCTGTATTTTTAGTGGAATATAAAGAAGTTGCTGTTTAAAACAAACATTTGGAGGCCTGCTAATTTGTAGAAATCATTTTAAATAAGGGGAAGGAGAAGCAGTTTTTTGGCATCCCTACTGTGCTAGGGCCAGGAGGGCCAGTTTGACTAATAGTTCTGATGATCCTCCTCAGGATCCTTGTCGTCTCTTCCATTATCTAATGCTTCCTCAGCCTAGGGACTCCTCCAGTGTTGTCATTTCATCGGTCCAGGGACCCTTAGGGGCTGAGAGTTTTTCAGCTTTGTGCTCCTAGAGAGCAAACACTCAGTGCTAATGAGAAGTTACTGGTGAGGTGTGAGGAGTTGCTTTGCAAAGCAAGGAGTATGAATTGATTTTTTAAAGCTTTGTCACTACCTTCCCACTTCATCCTCGGCTGACATGCAGCCCTCTAAAAACTGAGGTCTGCGTATATTTGTCACTGATTTCTCATGTCACTCAAGAGGCCCATGGCAGCCCTGCACATTGTATGCTGAGATCCATCCTTGTAGGAGAGTAGTGGGAGCATCAACATCACATGTGGATTTGTTCTGCTTCTAAATAGTTAAAACTGTGTCTTGTGATCTGGTTATAAATTCTCTGGACATCAGTAGAGAAATTTGAAAAATGTCTTGGCCTTTCCATGTGGACTTCCACATGGCCAATAGCTCATTTGAACTAGATTTGTTTGACCAATTCTGCAGGATCCCCAGGAGTGGCCTTTCTGTCTGTCTGGAATTCAGATTGCCAGGAAACAAAGTCTCAGCTTTTTATTGTCTTCTCTGACGTTCCTATGAAGTAGCTTTCTTTCAAGGGAGTGTTTTTAAACTGTGTCTGCCTCCATAAACTTCTTAGGCGTGGTTGTTGGTACCATGTTTTAATCAAGTACCTGAAGTCTTAAGTTCAAAGCTTAGGTTAAAAGGGATGTGTAGGCCAGGCTTCTTCCTCCTGTCTTTTGTGTATGCATCTAGTTGTGTTCTTGTTAGAAAGACTACTGTCTCTGAGTGTATGTGCATGTGTGAAGGTACTCAGCTCTCACTGAAGTGGGATTCACAGCAGTCCAGTACAACACACATATCCGCGGCAGTCACAGTATTAATGTTGGTGGAGGAGGTGGGGAATAATTTATTGATTTCTATAACAGCTAAACTCATTTAATGTGAGGGCAGCTGTTTAAAGCTGTGTGCGTCAGCCCTCTCAGTTTCATTCCACTGGCGTCACAGCTTTCTGAAAGCGAAAGCCGTGTACTGTCTGGGGAGCTTTCTGTTGAACTTTTAATAAGTTTGTGATGAGGTGCTGTGCAATTCAGCAGGTAACTGGCCTGTGTGTAACCCAAAATGTTTCTACATGAGTATCTAGGTGAAGAGCAGTTGGTACTAATTAAATAATTGCTTCCATTAAGCTGAACATAATTAATGCAACTTAGATAATGGAGAAAGGCAAGTGGGCAATTTAAATGCTGTGGATTTGTGGCAGAATTCTCAATGATTCACTATATGGCAAAGAATTGGGAAATATTGCTACAGAACAACTCAAATAAAAAGGGATCACCTTGCAGTATTTCTGCAATATTGCAGAAAGCTTTTTATACTTCTATAAGGTTGCATGGCAGGTTATAGTTAGATCCAGGAGGGAGTATGTTTTTTTTTCTTTTTTCCCCTTAAGGAGCTTTTAAGACTTAGAATACTTTAATGTACTGACAAGGTTGTGTAATTGCCCGAAGTGCCACAATGATCTCTATGGCCAAAAAGGCAGTGATCCAGGGCTTGGAGACGAGGCAGGTCCAAGATCAGGCTAGGGTGCTGCAGGTCAGGTCAGAGGGCCAAGCAGAGGGCCAGGCACAAGTTTGTGCAATGGGCGGAAGGCCCAAGGGCTTGATCTTCGTTGCAGCTCTACAGAAAACTGATTTTTTCCTGAGATATGTCAATTGCCAGAGCTTTGGTTGCTCTTGGCACAGATTCCATCCCCCCCACCCCCCCATCCCATTTTTTTCCCCACCTGGAATTCCAGCCTGAAACTGGAAAAACTTTTATGAAAGCCAGGCAAATGACAAAAACTTTTTTACTTCTTTATTTGAATTTACCTCAATGTTTGTGAGTGTTGAGTCTTTTATTTCAGGGAAGAATATGTTCATCTCTGGCATGATACTGTAATAGCAGAGAAAAATGTGCATTCAACCATGGGTTGAAATTATCTGTGTTTTAAGTGCTTCTGTCTAGTCCCAGAGCAAAGAAAGCCCAACTGAAGCATACATAGCTGGGAGAGGATGAAGTCTTGATCAGCAGTCGTACCTCTTGCAGAGGCAGACAGAAATATATCCTCAGGTGCAAGCAGAAAGCATCACAACTCTTTCATTTCAGTGCCTTGTTATCTGAGAAATTCCCTGAAAACTCCTGTTACCAGTAGTGGTATTGGGTATTGTGGGACTGACAATCAGTGAATTCCTGGTAATTTTATCTTTCCCAGTTCTGCTCTTAGGGATAAACCACAATAGTTCAGTTGTCAGTGGAAGCTAGAGAGGAGGGCCGGTATAATCCTACACTAATTTCTTCCTAGTCTCACCTGTATATCTATCCTTGCTCTCAGAGTTCTGAAGTCATGTATGGAAGTACAGGATTTACCTGCCTTGTCCTGTTATTTTAAATGTCTTCTAAGTATCAGATAAGATCAAAACCCTTCAAGTGTTCTTTAGATAAATGGCTTGCTCTTTGTAAGCAAAAGCAAAAGATTGAATTGTCTTGACATTTTGTAATCTTTCTGATTTCACACGTTGAAGTTTAAATGTATTGCAAAAGGGCCCTGTCATTTTTCTGAAGTCTGCTGGGTCTCTGAGGATGGGAGTAATATCTTCAGTTCCTTGCAGTCTCATTTCTGTATCTGGTCCTGTGACCTTCATGAGATGGATGTAAGGTTCTGTTTTCCTCAGGACTGTGCTGGCCGCTGGACAGTTTAGGGCATACTTGTAACTAATTTATATCTGATGAGGAAATTTGAAAAGATTCAAATATGGATTTATTCTCTGGAATACCACAGCTACGTGAGTTGCTCGAGGGTGAAGCTGGGTGACATCTCAGTCAGTTCTCTCCTGTTCTCCATGGTACTACTGATCTCTGTTTGAGCTGCTGGAATTTATTATTTGTATAAAGAGTTTTCCCAGCCTCAGCTCTAATCTTATTTACTTGCCAACAGTCTGTATACAGCATAGACACACATCATTTCTGTGCCAAGCTAATATGCAGTGCAAGGGATAACATATTTACATGACTGTGTTGGGTTTGAGAGGCTGTGAAGCTCATTATTCTTGCCTTTTCTTATCAAATAGTGGACTGCAGCATTCTGGTACCGTGTAGCCCATCAGGAGGAGCAGTATTTCTGTCAAAGGAAAGAAAGAGAGAAAATTCAGTCCTTTACTCTTTCTGCTCTGGTGCTTCAGGAAATGCAGAGCAGAGGAATGTGATCCCTGAGGATCTCTGCAAATAGTGAAAAGAGGATATATAGAAAAGATGAAAATCAGCTACAGGATGCCATACCTTGAGGGATTCCAGATTCAATTGGCTTTTGATACCTCTGGCTTTAAGCTGTCTTTTGGTAGCAGGCATTGTAGATGATGCTGTCTTGCAGCAGCAGACAGCACCATTCAGGCACTCCGTGAACACGGCGAGGTGCTGGGGTGTGTTGTCAATGAGCCATCAAGGTCTCATACCAAAATGATGTTTTTGATAGTCACTTCTCCCACAGAAATGTCACAATTAGTGATTCTTTATTGATGGTAGAAGCGTTTTGTCAATCATTCCCCCTTTGAAATGAAAGCAGTCCAATTAATAATGCTGAAAGGAAATGTTTCACAACGGACTGGTTTTGAATCCTGGTGAAAAATAGAGCCTTCTGTGTGCCAGTATTTAAAAAACAAGAGTTTTCTGATAAGCCTTGTCTTGGTAAGGAGTCTCACACATCAGGGGAGGTGAGGTAATGACTGTCTGGCTGTTGTGTTAGAAATGTCTGTGTGTGTGAGAGGCTGGTGGTGGTGGTACATAATCCTAGTTGCTTAAAAACACTCTCAGGGGGGAGCTACCTGCATAAGTTACGCCAGGTAGAGCTTCTCTCCAGCTGCAAGGGCAAGGACTGTGGCTTACATTGCTGCTGTTCAGATATTTTCTAATGCACATTTGGAGTGATCTCCACTCCTTTCAGTTACCTGGCTGTCCTCAGACCTGCTCTTAATCCTGAATTTTGGCCAAGGCTGAACCTTGGGTACTAGGGCAAGGAGGTCTTGAGCTAGACATGTCTTCTCTCCCAGGACACAGTGCCCCATTAGTTGCCTTTAGGGCATGATGGAAATACCATTTGTTTAATCTGATCTGTTTAACCTTGCCTGTACTGCCACTGCCCTTCAGATTTCTGGTTTGTATACTTTTTTCTTTCCCCTGCAAACTGAGCTCCCTTCATCAGGTGGAGTGGCTGCTGAAGAGCAAGGAATTCTGTCTTGTGCAAGGCTTTAGAAGAAATTATTTATGATTCTAAGATGATTGGATGCGGTTCAGTGTCAGCACTGGGTATGCATTTTTAAGAATGCTACTGAAACATTCATACAAAAAATCAGCTAGGTATGTTCCTAGGATGCTATTTTATAGTATTAAAGAAAGCATCAAATGGAGTACTATTGAATGAAAACTTCTAATTAATTTATCAAAACATTTTTAGCACTTGCCTCCTTCTAGCACAGGCAGAATTTAAACAAACAACAAGCAAAGGGAGGGGACAGAAACATTTTTTGACCTTACATCTCTTTTGCTTCAACTAGGATTAGTTAGGCTGAATACATAATCATAAGCTCAGAAGCTTAATTTTTTGTTGAAGGGAACTTGTGTAGCAGGAGTTTGAAAAGTCACAGTGTGATTGATGTCAAGTCTGAAGTTGTGGAGGCTTTGAGCTTGTTATCTGCAATGATGTGAGTTAACCTCAGTGATGGGCTAGCAGAGCTTCTGGACTATGACAACAAAGTGATCCTGACTTTTTTATCCTTTGAAAGTTAAATGGAAAAGTTTAAAGAAGAACTTTGTGGTCAATATTTTGATGGGGCCAGTATAGTTTCAGAAATTTTCAACAAAATGGATGCTAACATTCCTTAGTAGTCTGGCTTTCTGGCAGACATGAAAAAATAAGTTTATAAAACACAATGAAAAGGGAAGAATTCTGTTTTAGATTTTACTAAGGATTTAGATTTTGTTAATTTTGTTAACTTGAATTTATTAATTTATTAAATTTTAGATTTTAGTAATGTTGCCTGTAGATGTGTTTCATTAGGTAGGCAGTAGAGCTGCTCCTTTCTACAGGCAAAAGTTCAGAATTTATTTCCAGGCTATGTGCCTGGTCAGTTGTATCTTTATATGTAGATCTGTGTGCTAAAGTGCAAACGGATTTACAGCAAAGGAATTTGTAGTGATCTCTAAGAGAGATTTCTAGGTCAAGCAAATTCTCTCTCTAAGATTATAAATCAAGCTAGATCACGTGATACATTAGACACACAATCACTTTCTTGGATTGGAAACAATTTTACTCAGATTTTTGTTGGTTTTGCTGCTTTTGCCCTCTGAAACTGGAACAAAAAGTGTGAGATTTTGTTCATTCTCATAAGCTGGAAATAAAAATAAAGACACATTTGTCCCAGTGAGGTCTTTTTTAATACATAGCATTCTTCCAAGACGTTCTCCATTCATGCTTTTTAAGTCCTCTCTTAAAAGCTGCTGGGAAATGGAGTTTGGATGCAATTTCCCAGTTGTGAATAATCTTACTGTTTCTGTAGTATGGATACAGTTTGGATTGGAGACATTATGAGGGAAAGCAGCACCTTGTGTGGCACTTTAGGCTCTGTGCCTGATGCAGTAATGCAGTTCTAAGTAGCAGAAGTGTTCAAAAATGAGTAAGGACACATCAATGCAACAAGCAGGTCAGAGTCTCCTTTCCCATATAGGATTACTTCTTACTCAAAAGATCTTCTAATGCTGTACTTGAATTGTTTAATTTATGCAAGAGATTTTTTTTTTCCTCTTCTCGGTACTTCTCCTGAACTGAGAGTGTGCTTAAATGGAAAGGAATGGCCTTGCTGCTTCTATCTGTCTAATCTAATTAATCTATTTCATTTATTTAGTAATTAGACCACGCAGATTTTTTTTACACGTGAAGTAGAAGACAGGAGTGCTGAACATCTGTGTTTGTTCCTGTAGAGTCTGTCTGGTTGAATAAAAGACATCCTCCAGTGTCATCCTCTTCACTTGAAACAGGTGTTTGAAGTTCACCCTTTTGGATGGCTTTGAATTGAAGGCAAGGAAAGCCTACTGGGAAAATAAGCATCAAAGGCCTTGTAGGTCTTTTGAAAGAGTTAAATCTCTCTCTGATCTCACTGGTTTCACTCAGGCTGTTAGGTCTTTAAGCATCTTGTCTTTGAGGATTAGTCTGAACTCTTAATTGTCCATTCCTGATGGTTTCTGTCACTCCAAGTGTACTAATCCTGCCTTAATAACCATGGCAGTCATTGCATTGGCATAATAACTCTTGCTTTTTTGCTCTATAACATTCTTCACTCAAAAACTTTCCCTTCAAAGCCTTTCAGCCAGTTCATAATTGGGGTGATGGGGGGCAAGAAGCGGGAGCAGACCCACAGCACTTGATAAATCGTTTTTTTCTCAAGTTCTCTGGGCTCCCGGAGCAAGGGAGGTGTCACCAAGCCACCTTTTTAGGAAAACCTGTTGTTAGCAAGCTGTTAGTGTTGATTCCCAGGTGCTTTGCATTAGAATGGGATCTAACATCTGCACTTGCCAAGAGCCCTGTGGGCTTTGAGAAAACTTCATGTGTAGTTTAGAAGCAGTGTGCATTTGTATGTGAGTTTTATCATTATGGAAATGAAGTGCTACAAAGATGATTACTGGACTGGACTCTCTCATATGAGGAAGGGGTGAGAGGAGAGAGCTGGGACTGTTTAGCTTTGAGGAGAGAAGGCTCAGGGGGGATCTTATCAGTATATATACATAGCTGAAGGAAGAGTGCAAAGAACTTTAGTTAGGCTATTCCCAGTGGTGCCCCGTGACAGGAGAGAGGCACAAAATGAAACAGAGGAAGTTCTATCTGAACATCAGGAAGAAGTTTTGCTGTGAGGGTGACTGAGTGCTGGCACAGGTTGTCCAGAGAGGTTGTGCAGCCTCCATCCTTGGAGATCTTTAAAAGCTGTCTGACACATGATCGTGGACAACAGGCTCTAAGTGCCCCTGCTTGAATGGGGTGGTTGGATCAGGTGTCCTTCAGGGATCCCTTCCAACCTTATCCAGTCTGAGATTCTGTGAAGCAAAGTTTTAATGCAGAGCACCATGTGGGTAATGACCTGACCCGGAATGGAGGTTTAATTTTCCAGCTATCTTGTCTCTTCCAGTTCTATGTGCAGTCATCTCATTCTTTTGTACAGTGTGGTCCCACGAATGACACCTTTTGCTGTTCTAGCGATTTTTTTTTTTAAATTATTTTTAGTTCATTAAAATCCCTTCAATTTCTATATGCATGAGATTTTGGGGAGAACTCAGCTTTCTTTTAAAATATAAATAAAAAATCAGTTTTTGTGGTTGTACAAAAAAAGGTCAAAAGTATAACTTTCTAAAAAGCCAAAATATGTAATAAAGAGATTCTAATGCTCTCTGTTTTATGAAAACATTTTGATTTTAGGAAGCTGATTTTTAATTTTTCTTTTTGGTTTCTTGTATTTTCTGTTTTTTAACCAACTTCTCTCCCCTTTTCTCCCCCATTTGGATTTATACATTATATATTCTGGATGTGTAGAATTTATGTATGTGTCTTTTTTGAATCTCAATTCCTTGAAGTGCTCATATCTGATCCAGTGTTTAATGGGATTCAGATTATGCAAAGAAGCTGATAATGCTACCCTGTTCTAATGAAGTGCTCAACCATGGGCCTAAGTGGAAACATGCTGTGTGGGATGTTCAGAAGTGCCCAGGAGAAAGGAGTTTAAATCCCACTGATGATCCCAGTAGCCTGAGAACATGTCTCCCCCTTGCTCTGCTCCTGCTGCCGTTGGTGGGTGTTGTCATTCTGATGACTTCATGAGCCAAGCTATGGGTTTCATGTACCATCCCTTTATAGTCACACTGATGAAAACTGTTATACCTCACCAGGTTTTTCTCTATCAGGTTTCAATCCAGGGATTTTAGAGTAGTTACTTGGGGGTTGGCAATGGTGTCTCTTTTGTCCTTACCAAAGGCACAGTTAGAGAGAGCTGTTTTCCTTATATTTTGTAAAAGGCACAGCTGCTGACACACAGGCTCTTGTTTTGCAGGTCACCAGTTCACGGGTTGTGGAAAGGCTGCCTTGTCAACTGGGATCACATCAGGTGCTCTGAGCTCCCATTCCTGCATCAGGTACGTGAATAGTTGTGGTCAATTTATTGATCTAAAATAACATTACAAGTGGGTAATTGCATTTCAACTTTAGGCCTCAGTGAATGGCTTTCTAAAGAGCAGAAATGACAATCTGCAGAAGCTATTACAATTTATATAATGGGTTAGGCTGGTAACAGAGATGTTGCTTACTGCTGATGTGGACTGTGTTTCCTTGTTTCCCTCCAAGTGGGGTGGCCTGGAAAGACATTGTGCTGAGCCCTTTGGGTGAGGGGACTGAAGTGGGAATTGAGTTATTACTCCAGGATCCTCCTTTTTGTGTTAGTGTTACTGGCAAACTAACTTCAAGTGATGAGGGTATTGTTTATGTGAATACCGAGCGCAACTGTATTCTTTCCAAGTGAGATAATTTTTTTTCCTATTTATAATGAAGGTTGATATATTATGAGACTTCACTGTTTAAGAAAAAGTAATTAAATAAGATCCTGTCTCCCAAAGTCATTCATGGAATGTGTCCATCTTCATTCTTTCCCCCAAACCTGCGTCTTTTTTGCACAACCTGTGTATTTTGAAGAGGGGAAAAAACAGCTCAGTCCTTCCAGTCATGCTACAGAAACAGTGAGGGTGTTGAAGAACATGCTGTGGGAAGATAAAATAACCAGGTTAAAAAAGAAGTACTACGGCACCTGGCACAGTTGCTGTACCTATATAGTTGATCACCCAGCAACAAATGACTGAGACACTGAGATATATTTGGGATAATCTCACAGAATGCAGCCCCTGAAGTGGTCAGAAAAGAAGGAGATGATGCACTGGAATTTATGTTCAGTCCTCTCTAGAACCCTGTAGGGAAAAATATTTTTGAATCTTCTGGAAGATTAAAGCTACAAATAAAACGTTGTAATAACTTCCAAGTTGGTGTATCTGAAGTGCTGAAGCTTTTAGGTAGAGGGTCAGTCTTTCCCCTTTATTTTCTTTACCTTAAGTACTTCCTATTTTAATTTCCTTTAAACAATACAATTGACACAATGACCAGTCCCAACCTCCACTTGAAAGTCAGATTTTGCCAGAAATCTGGAAAGACAAATAATTTCTAGTTTGCAGTTAAAAACCAAATACAGGTGAAAGCAAATAGCAAGTACTTACTGCTGGCAAGTTACTGGGGACACTCAGAAAAGCAGTCACCAGTGCATGGTGTCCCTTTTCGCTGGGGGTTGCAGGTGATTATTGAAGTCCCTGTAGGTCTGTGCACTTTTGCAGCACATCCAGACTGAGGATTTGTCCAAGGTCCATGGTGTGAAGTGCAACTGGTGTTGGTATTGACCCTTGACTTCGTTGATCTCACACTCTAAAAAGCTGATGTCTATCAGAAATGTTTATGTTCCTTGATTTTCAGTGACCCTTCTCCTCCTGCTCCTAGGTCTTGGGTTGTTTGGTTTGGGGTTTTTGTTTGTTTGTTA
>VYXB01010516.1:322747-404538 GCA_013397135.1 Pachyramphus minor
GTTTTGGGTTTTTGTTTTTTTTTTGGTTTCAGGTTTTCTTTTTTTTTTTTTTTTTTTTTTTTCTCTTTTCTTTTTTTTTTTTTTTTGTGGGAAAATGTATTTTCTTTGCTTTTATATGTATGATGTGACTTCCATGTTAGTTACAACTGGAATGAAGATCTGTTCTATATAGTTAACATTACTGTGTGTCAATCAAATTGAATCAACCAAAGCTCAGTGATTTATGCTAGAAAAAAACCCCCTCTTTTTGTTTCTTTTTTACCCTTTTTGTTGTCTGTGAAAACTATAAAGTATCTGTCCTTCAGAAGGGCTATTCTGTCTGTGTAGGTTTTGCAGTTAAATGAAACAGGTAGTGTAGTTATTGGTAGTGTGGCCATAATTTACCAACTAATAGAATCTTTAATTGGACTAGGTTTTTTTTTATTTTTATTTACTGAATTACTATGTCAAAACTTATACAACTTTGCTTTCAATTCTCAAACTGAATTACAGGTTTAGGCCAAGGAGATTCATCAAACACAGAATTTCAGCAGCTGGACTGACCCAATTTTCTGCATTGTTAGTGATGTTTTCGTTGATTTTTGTATGGCTATATATTTAATTCAGCAGAGCTTTCAATAGGCAAGGTTCAAAGGAGAGGAGGAGGCCTCTTTGTTTTCTTTGTTACTGTAAATATTCACCCAGCATGACTGTATAATTTGAAGGATACAGCTCTTAGGGCCATGTTTACTCCCTCATCCTTACAGCTTTGTGCACAGCACTTCTGTATGAAGCATGCAGGACAAAAAACCCCAAACAAAATCTGTTTCTCTGCAGAATTTTTTTATATTGAGTCTTTAAGGTGGTCTTCACAGGGCTTCTAGGGAAACATGATGAATGAGTGCTGGGGGCATCTGTTTGGGCTGACATGGATTGTGTTTGATTATGCATATAGTAATTGTTTGTACTTAATACAAAAGAAGTGTGAGTTTCCCAAGTAGTATTTCACTGTTGAAATCAGGCAGTATGAATTGTCATCTCAAGTGCAGCGTCTCCAGGAGGTGAGATTTAACCAAAATCATCTACAGATGTGGAGATGAACTGATGGAAAAATGGCATACTGTTGCCTTCTTTCACTAACAGAAAGAGGGCAGGGCCTGCCTGTGTCAGTGTAGTACTTACACACAGATAAGGAGTCTAGACCAGAAGCTGTCAGGTTGTAGACACTGAGGGATTTAAAAGGATCTTTGTGCCCCCATGAAAAGAGTTTGTGCCCCCATGCCTGATGTTAGGAGTGGAGTGGTTGTGGTGGGGAATAATGCTCTGCTTTTCCCACCAGTGTTTGTTTTTCTTTAGCTCTTCCTGCTTCTGGCTTCACTGCTGACAGGGAGACTGGTTTGCCATGCTAAACATCTTGGGGCTGACAGGGTGGAGAAAACCTAGAGGCTCCTTTGACAGCTGTAATCAATAAGAAGTGAAAAATCTTACTTTGAGAAGGCCTTTTCCGACTGTAAATGGCAACGAAAGTCACGAAGGTGAAACCCTGATTTTCAGATCAAACTGTCAAAGCAGAGGACCAGGAATCTGAGCCCAGGGGAAAGATTTGCAAACCAAGAGTTTCTCTCTGCTCGTCTGTGTGCACCTTACCAAGGGGAGAACTGCATTGTTCCAGACAGTCTTCTAAAATGCCTTCCTCTGCCCATAAGCTGGGGATTTGCCTAGTACATCGCTCAGGATTTAGAATCATAAAATTGCTGAGGTTGGAGAAGACCTCTACAATCATCAAGTCCAACCATTAATCTGGCACCTACATGTTCACTGCTAAACCATGTCACTGGGGGTGCCACATCCACACATTTTTTGAGACTTCCAGGGATGGTGATTTCACCAATTTCCTCGGCTGTCTGTTCCAATGCCTGACCACCCTGTGAGTGAAGAAATTTTTCCTAATATCCAATTTAAGCATCCCCTGGTGCAACTCGAGGACATTTCCTTTCATCCTGTCACTTGTTACCTACCATTCACGACCAGTCTCTGGGCCCAACCATCCATCCAGGTTTTTACCCAGTGAACAGTACACACATTCAAGCCATGAGCAGCCAGTTTCTCCAGGAGAATGCTGAGGAAAATGGTGTCAAAGGCTTTAATAAAGTCCAGTTAGACAGCATCCACAGCCTTTCCCTTATCCACTAAGTAGGTTACCTTGTCATGGAAGGAGATCAGGTTGGTCAAGCATCACCTGCCTTTCTTAAAACCACACTGGCTGGGCCTTATCCCCTGTTTGTCCTGTGTGTACTGTGTGATTGCAGTCAAGATCATCTGTTCTATAACGTTCCCTGCCGCCAAGGTCAGGCTGATAGACATGTAGTTCCTCAGATCCTCCTTCTAACCATTCCTGTAGGATGGACATTACATTGTTTAACCTCCAGTCAGCTGGGGTCTCCCTTGTTAGTCAGGACCACTGACAAATGATTGAAAGTGGCTTGGTGAGCACTTCCAAAAGCTCCCTCAGTACCCTTGGATGGATCTCATTAGGGTCCCTGGACTTGTGTGTGTCTGAGTACTGTAGCAGGTTGCTGACCATTTCCCCCTGGGTTATGGGGGCTCCTGTCTGCTTCTCATCTCTGTCTTCCAGCTCAGAGGGGTGGGTACCCTGAGGATAACTGGTGCTATTGAAGACTTGCTGCAAGAGCTTTCATTATCAAACTGAAAGCTTCTCCAAAGTTCCTACTCGCCTTATGAGAGATGATTAATTTCTCTAACTCTTGTGAGAGTCACTGGAAGATGAGGAAACTTCATTAATAAAATCTAGGCAGAAGGAGGGATTGGAATTAACTTTTTAACCAACAGGTCTACTTCATTTTAAAAAATCAGTAAATAATTTCTATGGAAGAAAAAAAGTTTTTTCTTTCCAAATAGATTTAATTGCCAGCAAGTCACATTGAAAATGGGAATAACAACTTTTAATTATGAATGGGGATAGACAGAAATTCCCAGAGCACCTGGTTAATAAAAAAATAGACGCTTAGGAGCGCAGTATTTTTCATGCTGTGTTATAGTGATAATGGCAAGTCATTCAGAAAGCACAATAGGAAAAATTAAGTCTAGCCTGATGTATTCTTGTTTTGTGATGTTGAGTAATTGGCAATGTGGGCTCTTACTGTCTTTGTTTTGCAGGAAGCAGTGCAAGCAAATAAATAGGTCTGTATCCTGTATTGCTGGTCTTACTCACAACTTAGCTGCTTATTTGGTTGATAGGGACTTTTTATTGCCTTTATGTTACAGGTTCAGCTAGGAAATTTTAATGGTAATAAAACCACAGAGCTCTTGCCTCCAGCTTTGCACTGATACATCTCAGTGTTTCATGAAGTATGATTAACCTCACATTGCAGATATGTGACAGAGAAAGAGGTTTGCCCCTGTTGTCACTTGGCTGGCAGGAGAACTGGGCTGAGTATTCCTGGCCTTGAGTCTCAACTCTGTCTGTCTGACCATGCTCTGCTTTGGTTTGTTCATAGAACTGTCAGTGGTATAATTCCTCCTAAGGATGTGGGGAAGGTTTTAGATATTAACCAGGTACCTTTCTCTCAGCACTAAATTAATTTTAAAGGAGAGATACAAAAATAGCACATCCTTTTATATTAGGTATCATATGTCCTCTGGAAGCATCTTTGCCAAATGCTATTAATGGCTACTCAAGAGATTCATTCTGTTATCTTGACTAGCTTATTTCTAAAGTAGTTTGACATTTTATTTTTCTGACTTATCTGTTGTTGTAGGGAGATTTTGTTTCATTACCCTCGAGAAGGCTGAAATGTTAACCAGGAAATACGGGAGCTCCGTTCGTTACTTTTTTACTATGAAATGTGAATTCTCAGACTGGAGTGTCAGCTCTGCAGTAGAGGAGAATTCTGGGCTGATGGTTGGGAAAAATGGTGCTCAGGAGACTTAGATTTGACTAGAAACAGAATCCCACACCCTCTGGGGTAAGTTGCTTGTTCCTCAAATAGGAATAGAAAGCAGTTTTGAGCCCTACACACCATACCTGAAGAAACTGGGAAACTGAGTTGGAGCTTTGTCTTCCTTTGGCACTGCCAAGGTCCCAGTAACTGCAGTCACAGTGAACAAGCACTGCAGGGAGGGAGCATTCTGGAGTGAAATGGGTTCCTACTCCCAGAGCAGACTTCTCTGTGAACAGTAGGGCAGATGTACTTTCAAATACTGGTGTTGCTGGTGAGTGTGTGCTGTCAGTAGTGTGGACTATAATGGGAACTATAGCATGTTAACAAAAAGTCCTTTTACCTGGAGGAATAAGAACCATTTTATATGGTTGTCTTTTAGACTGAACTTGTTTCTTCCTCAACCAGTTCAGACATGCTTGACGTCAGCTGAATGCTCTTAAATTTAATGGCTTTGAGTGTTTTTGTATTGATATTCTGGTGTACAGTCCTGTTTCATGATTTCCTGATTCCACCTTCATGCATGCACACACACTCTCCATTTGGGAACACAAGATAAATATTTGATTTGATTATGATCTTTGGGAGGCACTGTGAGTAGGAGAGGTTTATTGAGAGGCCAAGAGAAAGCTCAGAGTCAGATAAGAAGCAAAGAAAACCAGTTGAGATGGATTTGCAGTTTTCTATGTGTGAGTGCACTGTGTCACTTTGCATTACCATTTTGAGTAAAAGAAAATAAAAAGCATCTGATTAATAGAAGCCTGGATGAAGACATGTCCTGCTACATTGTTTTTGGAGTCTGGTAGATCCTGGGCTTGGCACCCAAAAAATCTGTCCTCTAATATGAGAAAAGCTGAAGGAGCTTTCCTCATATTAGAGAAAACTGTAAGGTAAATGAAACAAATAAGTAGAGCAGGCATATATTATTAAGCAAGTTTTGTGTGAGTAAATGAATATCCACATTTTTAAAAAGAGTCTAAAACTCAGGCCTGCAGAAATAAATTTCTTTATTTTAATAATATACAACATCTAAGAAAGCTTTTGCTTTTTGAGAAAAAAAATACAGAAAACTTTAGACCTTCTTGAAGGAAACATAATTACACTCTTGCTTATTTTAATTACATTATCTTAAGTAGGTCGCTCACATGCTTAAACTGTGAAAAATTTAGGAAAGCTTCTGAACCCGGCATAAGCACAGAGCCAGGGGACCTTGATTCCAGTCTCTTTTGCAGTGCCTGTGTTGCTCCAGCATTTCAGCATGGACTGCCTGCAGTCGGAGAGAACGTTTATTTGTACTTGTTTTTTAATCCAGACTTCTTTTCTGGGTCAACTGATTTCATTACAGCATGTTCATTGCAGTCAAGCTGTCTTGTAGCAGCAGTGATAAAAAGATAAAATCAGGCTTCTGAAAGCCTGGACAAGCCTGAAATGGACAAGGTGTGTGTTGTGGGGATAAAGAGACTGAAAATAGGAACAACTTCATGTGGTCAGAGACGGTACTGAATATTCACTTTGATTTAGGGTGTGTGTTGTGGCTCTAGAAGAATGAGACAAAAATTATCAAGTCAGTTGCTGATTTCTTAAATGTGTGGCTCTGTTTTCTGAGCTCAGGATGCTTAGGATCCTGCTTGTCCATTTGGTACTGAAAAAGTCTGACCTTTGATGTTATGTCAAGAGCAGTCTAGCTCTAAGCACATTTATAGCGGCTCTTCCCCTCTTCAGCTGCTTAAGTGGTACACAGAGCTCCTCTAAAACTTGAGCAAAGGGCTTTTTTGGAAATATTTAGCTGCAAAGATACAATGTAGAGAGTAGTAGAAGAAGAACTTAGGGCTTTGCTCCATGCTTTAGTGTAGATACAAGCTGATCTTTACACTCCTTGGGGAACCCCTGAGAAAAAAGGTTATAAATGTGATGCTATTGGGTATAATACATTTGGAAAATGCCAGCATTTCTGACATGGTGGTTTTCAGGCCTGGCATGTGTTACCAAAGACGGTACACAGAACATCTGTTTCAGAAAAAAATCTCTATCCTCTGCTTTTTACACATCTTCTGCAGCTTCTGTGGTGATCTGTGCAGCCTGATCAGTGTTATCATGGTTATTTTTTTTTCTGCTTAACTCTTTACATATGGACATGCAAAGGGGCCGGGAGAGGCTTCTTTGGACTATCATGTGTTTACTGGCTGGAGCTCTGCCAATATAACTTGAGGAACTTGTAATGGTGGGGAGTCTTTCCTGGAGTTCAGGAAATGGGAGGAAAAAAAACTCTGTGCTATGAACAGAGAAGTTTGCATAAAGCACACTCAGGGGGAAACAAGTCATGCAAGGTGGTTAGCAGTGTAACTAATTTTTCCTTTTTTCACTTCATTAAAACAAAATGGCAGTTATTGGCAGTTTGAAGTTCTCAGTGGTGTACAAAATAAAAGGGTTTTATAAGCATGAAATATGATGCTTTCCTTCTGTTACAATAGCAGGTAAGGTTTTCCCCCCTCAGTTTGACCAGAACTTCATCAGGCACAGAGAAGAGGAAGCAAGGTAGGAAAGAGGCAGAAGCTCTGTTTTTACTTCTTGGCTGTTGGGTGTTCTCTTATGGTGAGGGATAGGAGCCACAGTAATGTCCCGATCCACAGTCCTTTCAATTCAAAGACCCTCATCTATTTAAAAAGAGCTGAAACAGGCTTCAAACCTGTCTCCTTCTGTCAAGCTCGTAGTATCGTTGGCTGTTCAACTTGGAAAAAAGAGACATTAAAATAATATTATCCTTGAGCATACCCCTCCAGTGATACATACCCTGTCTTCTGCTTGGTTGGTGTTTAGAAGCACTGTGTCACAGCATTGTTCATTAGCTCCTTGCCTGCTGTAAAGAGAGATCTCCCCCTAGTTTCAACTCACAAATTGTTATGGCTGATTACTAGAGGAGAAAATGCTGTATTCTCTTCATAGCGCTATTCTTATACCTCCCCCTGTTTCTCCTCAGTGCAGTGGATACTTTTCCTTCTCTGGTTTCTTCTGTAAGATCTAAGTTGTAGTGGAAATTACCTCAGTAGGCAGTAAAGACTTGAAGGTGAAATAAAATGAGCAAAGCTATAGGGAAAATGAATTTAATTCAAAAGTTTTCACTGTGGGATCAGCCAAATTCTGAAATCTGTCTATTCCTGGACTTTTCCTAGGATATGCTATTTTAAATTAATTATATAGGTATAATCCCCTATGCAGACATTTGTTCTAGAGTAAGAGTGTCTGTGCAGGAATTGAACTCCTGAAACCACTTGACAGTATTTATTCTACAGTAGCTACTTTGATTAATTTTAAAGCATGCCAGGACCTACATTGATTACAGCTGGTAGAGCTTTTGTACCTCACTGCTTAAAGAAGCTCAGAGACTGTCCCCAGTAATGAGCCAGGTTCAGAATTGTGCCCCTTCATTTTATTTCAACTAGCAGAAGAGAACAATCTTCTTGATGCTTTATCTAAAAAAGCATATCACAGATTGAAACATTGCACTGTGTATCTGTGTGCTGACTCCACAAACCTCCCACCCCTTGCCACCATCTCTTTTATAACAGTAGAGTTTAAATGTGGAAACATCTCTTAAGTCAGACAAGGATATTTGGCTCAGAAAATGAGAGGAGGTCGTCAGTGCATCACATGAAGTGATACGTGAGGGGATGAGACGTCTCTAATGGAAAAGACTGGAAAAAAGCAAGGGAAGAGTACTGAGGGAGAAAAAACAGAAATAAAAGGAGTGGAAACAAAGGAAAGAATGCAGGGAGTGGCTGTAAGGTCCTGATGAAATTAAAATGAGTAGCTGTTAATACACAGGAATTGCTCTGTGACTTTGGATAGGCCAGGGCTCCCTGCTCCACTGGCTTCTCTGCCATGCTGTCCCTGTTCACTTCAGCTGAGAACTTGCCTTCATCACTCAGAAGTTACCATCTGTCACAGTCACCCAGTGGCCTGTGGATTATTTGTGCTTGTCTAAAGGCACGAACTGCTGAATGCGTGAGCTCACTCCAGGATTGATAGTGTAGCTCAGCTGGAGGCCAAATGGTACACCTCAGCCCAAGAAAAGCCCCAAAGCAGCTCCCGCAGCTCTCTCCAAAGTTCCCAGAAAGAAAGGGTGCAGGCCTCAACTGTGCTGCAGCCAAGACTGTGGGCACAGTAGCAATATTTAAAACTGAAAAAAATAGATGCTGTTCACGTCAGGTAAACATTTATCTAAGGTATCATTTATCTAAGGACCTTACAGTTTTATTATTGTTTGGATAAGACTTCATAGAAATTTGGTGTGATAGCTCATCTATTTCCAATAGAAATGGGTAAAGATACCACAGGCAAGTATCTGCTGAATAATAGAGAGCTAGGGATAACCTTCAGCTTACCCAAGCACATGGCTCCTGCCCCTTCCCTTGGGCAGTGTGCACAGTTGCTTCTTCATCAAAAAAGTTCTTTCTTCTCCATGGAGCTCGTTGAAGAGCCTCATGTTCTTTGATGTTGGACTACAACTTCATTATGTTCCTGACGTTCTGCTTGCTTTCAGTTTGTTGCCTGCAGTTCTGGTGAATCAGCATCTTTTACTTGGCCAAGAACTGACCTGGCTCAGCTGTGCCCAAATGTCTATGTCCAGTTCTCAGAGGAGTTGCTTTGACATCAGGTGAAAAATGGAGAACTTTGTAACTCACTGGAGGTCTTGACTTCAGGTCAGCTCTGAGATCTGGTCAACAGAAATTAATTAATTAATCCTTACTTGGTCCTGATTGCTGTAAAAGGTCTCCCCATTCCAGGACTGCTTGGCTGGGTAGGAAATCAGTAGAAGTATCTGCCTGCAAACATGTGAGTTTGCCCTCACCTTTCATTTATGCTAAGGGGAAAATATGATACATGCATTAGACTGTAGCACTGACCAAAAAAACTCCAACACTTTGCACCCAGTGAGCAGCTGATGAATCTGATGGTCTGTTTAGATGTTTCTGTCTCCCTGCAGTCACTGTTTAGAAACAAATGACAGAAACATAAACACATTCCTGAAATCAAGGAATAGATACAGTTCATGAACAACAGAGAGTCAGATTTGGAATTGGTTAAAGTTACCATAGCTTCATTAAAGTTTCATTTATTTATGTTTACATTATTTTAGCAGCGGGATTTCACAGCTCTTAGTTAGAGCATGGCATTGAGAGTAACTGAATCAGCTTAAGTAAGGTGGCAGTGGACTCTGCTGCGAGGAGATCAGAGCTGAGAGGGAGAGTTAGCTCTCTTAAATCAGATGTGCTGTCACTAAAAGTAATTATGTGGAACTACAGCCTTAATAGAGTGCTGCAATTTTATACCAGCTCCTGATATGACTGGTAGCTAAACTTTAATTTACCCACCACCCCCTGCTCTTCATGCTGACTGCCATAATTATGAAAGCTGCTCTCATCTGAAAATGGTCTTAAGAGTTTTCAGTATGACGACACTAAGGGTAGGCTAAGAGCGAGTCATATACTCTGTATCATGAATTCATAAACTAGTCATCTTGTGCCAGTGGCATTATAAAACAAAATTAACATTCTGGAAGTCCTTTTCATAGTCCAAGTACATACTGAACTCCTATTAATTTAAGCCTAACTTTTCTAAAAGTGCACTGATTTGTAATGGGTTTGGAAGATGCAAGGTCTGTTTACAGGCTCAGTCTCAACATGTCTTTCTGTTATTTCAGAGCTGTTTTAAATTTAGTTTGAGGCTAAAACTACGCAATTCCTTCATATCAGCTGAATAATGCTTCTAGTGTCTTGAGCTATAGATTTATTTTTGTGTTAATGTTGCCAGTTTTTATCTATTGCTTATATATTGCTGTATAGTTTCATAGAAACTTTCCGAAGGACTGGAGAGAGTGTCACGTAACAATATTTTTAAACATTTTGATACCGTGCAAGTGAAATATACTTGTGTTATCCTCGTTTTTGAAGTTTAGTCAGCCCTCAGCTGGGATTTCTGGACATGTCTGTGGCACAGATTTAGATATTTTTTACCATGTTGAATTTTTTTCTTTTGACTTCAGGAGGTACTAAATCTAATAAGGGCAGACCTGTCACTATAAAATTGAAGCAGGGACAAGAAATAGGCATTTGTCATATGGATGAATTTCAACAAGCTTGATTTCATATTGCTTTTTGAAAAGCAGTCTGATGTGATAAATGACAGCAAATGCAATTCTGCTTAACAGTTACTGACCTCTTTTTTTGGTAGTATTCCTGCAGAAGTTGCAATATTCAAACCTAAATATAGAAAATAGGCTGCAAGCACGTTATGAAGCTTTCCGCCTGTATAGAGAGTGTTGCAAAGTGCTTTGAGTAACAAGGCCTTGTTAAGTATGAGTAATTTTGCTATTGTCTAGTTCTGTTAGAGATGTGAAGGCATAGAAAAATACAGATTGCCATGACAGATGTTAGCCACGTCCCTTGGTGTACATCTGGAAAGCTCTTGGACTTAAATTGAAATGTTCTCACAGACATTGACATATGTTGGTTGGTCACTGCTTCTCTGCCCCCTCTCTTGGCAAACACATAACTACTAATGTTTATTGCCTGATCATAGTGGGCAAGCTCTATAATTTTAGAAGTATTTATTGCCAAGATCAACATGACGTGTTATTGCCAGCAAAGCTGAAGGAGGGGAAAAAGGCTGGCCAGATGCTTTACCGGGGAGTCTTGGCTTTTGGCTATCTTCATACCATGCCTTCATTCCATGATACAGAAAAGGTCATAGAAGGGAAGCCTTTTACTCCTGGAAGTTTCTAGGCTTGGGAGAGCTCTCTCTCACACTGTGTGTTAGAGGGCATATAGCATGCATAGGAGTGTGTAGATTGTCTCATCTCACCTAGTGCATGTGGATAAAGAAATCAGCAAAGGTAATCTGTAATCCACAGAGAGCAGCCCATGAAGCTGCCACTTTCTCCTGAACCACTCCTTTAAAATCTTTTGGGGTGCATCTCTAGCTGCACATTAGCTGAAATACATTTAGTAGTGTAAGGATACAGAAAAACCTATTCATCAAGATCAGTCATTCTGAACAGAGAGAAGTCCCAAGTATTCTGTCTGTCTCCTTTTCTATGTGAAGTCTGTGATAGAGCGAATTGTGACGAAACCAATTTTTTAACCAATTCAATATCATGTCTGGAAAAAAGTCAAGATTCTTTACAGCCTTATTTACAGTCAAGCAAACATTGTGCAAAGATTTGTACAAGACAACATACTCTCTTCATAATATATTTGTATTTATGCATGTGTATATATATGTATCTTTATCCCTACAGAAAAGTGGACTGTGAAAACACAATGTTCATGTCTTAGAAACCTTGAGTACCATGGTCCCTCACACCCCTCATGGTTCCTGGATGTATTATTTCTTCTTTTTTTTTTATATGCTCTCTTGTGCCTCTAAGAAAGAGGAGCAAAGGTCACGCCTTTGGCAGCAGCCACTTTCCTTTTGAAAACCTCTATTCTTTACTCTGTGTCAGATGGTGTTATAGGATAGTTTCTAAACCAGATTAAATAAGTTCAAAGAAAGTTCCCAAGCTTTGCAGGAGCTGTCAATTTGCATTTTTATTTTTATTTGCTTTTTGACACAATCTAGTGTCAAAAAGAGTTCAAAATCCAACATGACAGCATGATGGGAAGGTGTTGTGCCGTCTTTCCAATATAGAAGGATTGCTTTCCAAGTGAGAAGATCTCCAGCATCTCCTAGTGCTGTGAGGAATGCAGCAAGTACAAACAAAGATGCTTTGCAATGTCTCCAGGAGGCCTGGTGAAGCCTAAATTTGAACATGGCTCAGCCAGTTGAGACCCTTCCCAGTATGAAATAACTCTCAAATTGGAACTACGAAAAGCAAGTATTCTGCTGTTTTAACTAATTTACTAACAAGAAAACTATGTTTGCTAATTATTAATTTGCTAATTATTAACGGTTCCTTGCAAATCATGGACTTCTGTCCATATTAGCTTCCTCTTGGGAAAGCCCTGAGTATGAAAGGAAATACAGTTCCAGATAGCACATTCTGGCTGATTAGTTCTTCCCCATGGACACAGCTGCAGAGTTGATGTATACTGTGTATAATATTAATTCCTACCTGTTGCTTGGAGTGGGGTTTAGATCACTCCCAGGGTGCATCTCCTGTTCATCCCTGTCCACATACGGTTCTCAGTGTGATGAGCCATTTGGGCATAGTTAGGCTCACTGAAGGAGTAAATAAAGCTTCCTACAAGTTCTGTCAGTCTCTCATGTAACCTTCTCAAGCTAACTGCTCAGTTAAGATCCTGTTGTTTGGTCTCTAGACAATTTTAAATCCCTGTGGCTTCAGATCTCAACTTCAGTGAAGCTGTGTATGCAATTTCTTAACCTTGAACTGTTGTTTAAACTTGTACTTCCCTAACAGAGCACAAAACCAGGTACTTAGCTTTATGAACATGCTTGTAGGCTTAAATTCCTATCAAATCAGATTGAACGCTCTGTCAGTTCTAGGAAGAATTGAAGGGCAGATTTTTACTTACTTTTTTTGCCCTCCCTCCAAATCAGTATCTTGAAAATATAAGACTTCTTAGTAGAGTTAAGGAAAAGTCATACTTTTCTAGTTTACCTTTCTGAGAGAATAATGGTGGGGGAGGTATTGGGGTGGGCTGTAGTTGCTTTTAATTTTGCATTTTAATTTAACTTTCTCTATAGGCTTTTGGCTATAGTGAAAGAATCCATGAGGCTTAACAAAGTACCGGCAGGTTCCAGCTTTTGCATTTGCCCCATATCCCATTGTGCTCAGTATTATGAGAAGCTGCTGTGTAAATCCTTGTCTTGGCAACAGAAATGCCATGCAGTTAACTCACTGAGTGGTCTTTGTTGTGCTTCATCTACTTTTCTGATTTCATTTCAGATTTGGTAACACCTGGTCTGCAAGTGGTAATGACAACCACAGGCACTTATGGGCATATAGTCATAGAGGTGTGTTTAAATGCATGTGTGTATGCATACTAAATGCTTACACAATTCTATTGCAGTATGAGTTACCATCATCTGTGGGAGTGGGCTACCAGTGTTCTCTCTGATTGCATTGATTCTCAAGGTGCCCTAAAGCAATGAATGAATGAAAATACATTGACTCGGAAGGAGCACATTCTAGAGATTGTTCAGAAGTGAACCGGTTGACTTGACAAGTTCAATTTTGAGAGCAATCTTTTTTGGGGCACTGAAAGACAACAAGTGAGAAATCCTGCCCAGGAAACAAGAGAGACTCAATTTGCCAACTGTCAGACACGTGACATTGACTTTGAACAAAGTGAACACCAGCTTCTCTGAGGCTTGAGACATCAGTGGAGCCCAAAAGTCAGTTACATGTATTTGAATGATGCAGAGGAGCAACCTTTGTTTCCAAGGTTGTTTTTATCTCCTGAAGTAAAATAATGGCGTCCATAAAGGTGACTTTGCTAAGGGGAGGACTTGCTTACAACCCAGATGTTGAAACAAATGTCTTGAAGATGTGTGGAGTAATGAATTCTAACTAATCACATTCCTCTTTCCATGGGAAAACCTCTTTCTGGATTTTGTAGCATGTTTCAGTTCAAATGCTGATACTTTTTGAGGGGATGGCCAACTTAGTTTGAGAAAATAAAAAGTGATGAGTGTTGAGAAAAATATAATGTGTTGAGATATACTATTCTCTCTTGTAGTCTTCAGATAGTGCTTTTAGTATTAGAATTAAATACCCACAAGTTTGGAAAGGTTGATTAAGTTGCTGAACCAGGCAGAAATGGTGGTTAAAGTTTACAAACATGATATCAAGTGGTTTTTTTTTGTTTGTTTGCTTGTTTTGCTTTTAAAGACTCAGCAGTCCTGCTGCTGTGTTCGATCTGAGTCAAAAGCTTTTTTGGTTAAGCTGACCCTTTTATAATTCTCAGCTTGGAGCTGGGTCTGTACTGTTTCTGTCAGTTAGAGGATTTTGAAGAAACTGCCAGGCAGGTACTTTGCAGAGTTACAAGAGGTGATAGCTGCAGGGGATAGCACACTGCAGGTAAGAACAGCTGCAGAATGGCCCTTCTCTCTTCCTGCCTGCTGTGTCCATCGAACTTGTTGCTCTCGCTTTGGCCCAATGAGATGCTGCTCCCAGCATGTGCCAGGTCTTGGTGTGAGCAGTAGGGTAAGTCAAAACATGAGCTATAGCTGAGTAAACAGTCACAGTCTGCCTCAAAAAAATCATGCAGGTGTGCTAATTCTGCCTATCACAGTCCTCAAAGACCGAATTTCTGTGACAACATGAGAGGCTTGCCTACAAAGAGCCATATTTGCCACTGCATAGTTACACTGAGGACAAGAAAGCATGTGCTCCCTAGGGATTTTTTCCCCCACTGATATCCCCACATGTACAACTGTCTGAAAGGGGGTGGTAGTAAGGTGGGGATCAACCTCTTCTCACACGCAACTAGTGACAGGACAAGAGGAAATAGCCTAAAGCTGTGCCAGGGTAGGTTCGGGTGGGACATCAGGCAGAATTTCTTCAGTGGTCAGGCATTGGCATGGGCTGCCCAGGGAAGGGTGGAGTCACCATTCCTGGAAGTGTTCAAGAAATGACTGGATGTGGCACTTGGTGCTGTGGTTTAGTTGACATAGAGTCATAGAATCATAGAATGTTAAAGGGGTTGGAATGGAACCTAAAGATCATCTAGGCTCAATCCCTCCTGCACTGGGCAAGGACACCTCCCACTACACCAGGTTTTTCAAGGCCAGTCTGGCTTTGAACACTGCCAGGGATGGGGCATTCGCAGCCTCCCTGGGCAACCTGTTCCAGTGTCTAACCACCCTCACAGTAAAAAATTTCTTCCTAATATCTAACCTTAATTTCCCCTCCTTCAATTTGTATACATTACTTCTTGTCCTATCACTACAGTTCCTGACAAGGAGTCCCTCTCTGGGTGGTGTTTGGTCAAAAGTTGGACTCTATGATCTTGGAGGTCTTTTCCAACCTTAATGATTCTGTCATTCTATGATTTCAAATTCCAGTAATGCTTTAAAAATGACATTTTTACAAGATTATATTTTAATTAAAAAGTCAAAACAAATGTGAGAAATCCGTGGGAAAAAAACCCAATGTTCAGTGAAAGTTGGGATTATGTTTTGATTTTGATACATTCCTCTGTTTTCAGCAGGAAAAAACCTCCTACTCACTATGGGGGAAGGTGTTTTTCAAGCCCTGTCTTGCAAGTTGGAAATTTAAATGCAACATCACTGTAGGTGCAGGTGACACTGAAAAAGTGAAAACAGAACTTAAAATACGGATATAAAAGAAAGACCCTTCATGAAGTAGATCTAGGTAAAAAGTAAGACTCCATTCCTGTCTGTTGCCACTTTGATCATTCTACTGATAGGCATTGCACCCTAGCAAATTCAATGTTGGGATCAGACACTGATAATGGGCTTTAATTTGCTTTGCTATTTAGCATGTTGTTCATCTTCTTGAGTGTGGCAGCTCATTGCAGTTTTTGTGTGGATATAAGAGGTACAAAGTGGTTTTGTTGTTAATGGAATAACAATACAGAATGAGAGAAAGAGGGAAAGGGCTATTAATTTGTGATATTTCCTGAAAAAGGGTTATGTGAAGTGGTTTAAAAAGTGGTTGTGCATTTTTTTGCTGATTTTTTGTGAGGGTTGGTAGGCATTTACAAGGTATGGAATAGCCAGTGCATATCAGTAGTAGAGTCACTGCAACAACTAAAAAAAATTAAACAACAACTAAAAAGTTTAAGCTTTTTTGTGTTTCTATGTATTTCTCTGAGAACGGGCTTGGGTAGAAGATTTGTGATTAAAAGCTGTATTGGCTCCTGGTGTTATGGATTTTCACTAGTAGCTCATACTGTGCAAGGTTGAAGAGCTGTTCCTGTTGTGTTGGGACTAAAATCTGGGGATGCAGCTGCAAGAAATGAATGACTTATGTTGGTAGGTAGAGTGGAGGTGAGCAAGTTGACTGAGTAAGCAGGTACTTCTTCTCTCTCCTTCATATCTGCTCTCCTGTCATAGTTGCTAAAGACAGTTTGGGCATTTGGAATGCTAAAACCCTATGTGATCTTTAGAATTAAGTATATCTCACTGTGTTCTTGAGTTTACATAAGAATCTGTTGACTTTTTACCCTTTGATGCTGTAGATTACAAAGACAGCTAGAGCTCCCTACTGTGCTGGACACTGTTGTTCCAGGGACTGTACAGACATACAGTTACAGAAGAACTTTCCGCCAGGTATCTCGTTTTGTGAGCAGAACAAGGCACTCAGAAAATGAGTAAATGTAATTGAAATCCAATGTTATGGTTTCCTCTGTGCCTGCATGGTTTTGAACAAGGATGTTCTGTTCCTGGATTAACAGGGAACATCTGAGCCATCTTTATAGCCTCTGCCAAACAAGGAAGCGCTTTGTTCAAATAGAATATGCAGGGCAGGCAAGGGGGTGGTGTTGCTTTATACATACAGGAGGGTTTTGATTACATGGTTAGTGTGGTTCCAGTTAGTGATGATGTGGTTGGGTGTTTCTGTGTAAGGATTAGGGGAGTGGGAGACAAAGAAGTTGTTACAGAGAATAGCTAGTACCGATTGCTCAGCCAGAGTATAACCACTGATGAGTTCTTCTGTAGGAATGAGAAGAAATTTCTGGATCTAATAGGGATGAAGAAAAAGTGGAGGCATCCTCAGTCTTTAATCATACTGCTATGGGGCTTGGGCTGCCCAACCCCCTGAGTCAGAGGACCATGAGTGCAGGAACAGTGACTTTCCATTTGCGGACACTGATGTTGTAAGGGACCAGCTGTGTCAACTAAATGTTTACAAGTCCATGGGACCTGATGGGATTCACCCCAGAATTCTAAGGGAGCTAGTAGATGTTATGGTGGGATGCCTCTCAATCATCCAGCAAAGGCCTTGGGAGTCTGGGGGTGGGTCCCTGCTAACTGGAAGCTAGGCAGTGCTATTCCAATCTACAAGGAGGGCAGGAGGGAAACCCCAGGGAACTACAGACCTGTTAGTCTAACCTCAAGTTCCTGGAAAAGGCTATGGGAAGAATTATACTGGCTACTATTGAAAGGCCTTTAAAGAATAATGCACTCATCAGTTGAAGTCAACATGGATTCACAAAGAGAGAGTCCTGTTTAACTCGTTTGATCTCGTTGCATGGTAAGGTCACCCACCTAGTGGATGAAGTGAAAGCAGTGGATGTAATTTTTTTTTTTTTATTTTAGTAAGACATTTGATACTGATACCCTCACAGGTTCTTCACCCAGCACACCATGAACCCCCTCATTTGAGGTCCCAGTGAACTGCCCAGAGCTGTGTCCTAAGTGTAATGCAGAGACATGAGAGATCAAGGTTTCTTGGTGGAAAGTATCTTTTGAGACATTTTAATCCTGTATGTTTAGCAAACATTTCTGAGAAAACCCTGTATTCTCCCCTTTCCTTCTCTGTCAATATTTACTTTAATATCCATTTTCTAGAGTTTTGTTTATTTGTTTGCTCTTCTGTGTGTCTTGGCTAAAAATTCAGTAATTTTAGTGCAATGACAAAGGTAAAGGAAGAGCTGTGGAATGATCCACCAGAATTGAACTGAAATATGAAAACACCTCCATGTCCTATAAACACAGGGTTATTGATATGTGGGAGAACTAATAGGGATGGTTTCAGCAGGGAGCTGGAGAGTCATTACACCTTAATCACTCTTTGCTTGGTTTGAGGAAAAGAAGTTATTCCTCAACTGGCCATCAGTTTTGCTTCCTAATTTATTTTAAAGAAAAAACCAGAATGAAATAAGGTTTGTCAGAATTCTTGAGGTGTTTGTTTGTTAATTTGTTTGTTTTAAATTAGCAGTGTACTAGAAGTAAAAAGAAAAAGAGGGGAATAAACACAAAGTTATTGTTGAGGCAGGAGATCCATGTGGCTCAGGACTGACTTTTTTCCTTGTGGACCAAAGAGTCCTCTCTTTTTTGTTAAATTATTGTGGTTAGTGTGTGACAACTATAATATTGTTTTGTGAAATACAGCCTTTATACTTCTTTCTGAAGGGATAAAAAAATCTTGCTTGATTTATGGAGAAAAAAATCTTAAACTGTAGGTGACATTAGCAATGAAAATGTCAGGCTCTGTAGAGTGTAATACATAACTGTGCTGTGTTTTCACTGTATTTAATGTTATGGGACAATAACCAGGACTTCTGCTCTTCTGATTATTCATTTTGAATGCAGCTTTTCTGAAGAGCATATTAGTTTCATACTCCTAGGGAGCAAAGTGCAGCTCTCTGAACTACTGCAAACTTTGGCCTTCCTCCACAGAAGTCAGCAGGATTTACTCATCTCTTATGGGAGAATGGTCAAACCTTAAGAATAGGTACAAGGAGGGAATTTTCAGAAAAAAAATTATTTTATTTGCATGAACTTAGTGAGTTGTCTGCTGGAGAGCTCTTCTCTATTCCTGATTACAAGGGATGTCTTTAATTTTCATCCAAAAATCTGTTGATGTCCTGCACAAATTTTTTGTCCTTCTTCTACGTGTTAAAAAAAAAAAATCACAAGATTGAAAGCTTTCAACACAGAGGCAACTGAAAGAATATTTTGTACTGAGGAAGACTGACTAAGGCACTCATAAGTGCCTTGCATGATTAACTCTTTTGCTGAGCATGTTTTCAACCCTCAGCCCCTTCTTACATTATGGCTGAGAGAAACACCACTGAATACTTTTATAGTTTTTTTTGCCCATTGTCCTGGTTTTGGCTGGGGTAGAGTTACTTTTCTTCCCCATAGCTGATACAGTGCTGTATTTTGGATTTAGTATGAGAACAGATGTTGATAACACTCTGATATTTTAGTTGTTGCTAAGTACTGCTCACTCTAAAGCAAGGACTTTTCATTTCTCCTGCTCTGCTGGTGAGGAGGTGCACAAGGAGCTGGGAGGGAGCATGGCCAGGACAGCTGATCCAAAGGATGTTCCATACCACAACATCAGGCTCAGTATAGGAACTGGGGGGAGTTGGCTTGGAAACATGGATCTCTGCTGAGGGACGAGCTGTTTGTTGGGCTTTATTCCTCACTTTCTCCTTTCCATTACAATGATTATTGTTGACATTAATATTATTATAATATTTTACTTTGTTTCAATTATCAAACTGTTCTTCTCACAACCCACAAGTTCTGATTTTTTTTTAAAAACTGATTTTTCTCCCCATTCCATCAGGGAAGTGGATGGGAGTGAACAAGCAGCTGTGTGGTACATAGTTGCCAACTGGGGTTAAACCATGACACCCTTACATGAGTAAATGACCAACAACCCAAAATTTGCTTTCCTTGCAAAGAAGTTTCCTTGTTTTTCAGCAAGGGTTGAAGTGGCTTGGATGAATCAATTCATTACAAGAATTTGCATCAGGTTAATAGAAGATTGTGGAATTGGCTTAACACTTCAGCAGTGTCATTATCAGAATTGCAGAGCTGAACGTTCAACAGAGGAATGAGATCATCTCAGCCTTGTATTCTGCCTCAGCGTCCAATCAGAGATGGCAGAGCATTGCCAAGAACAGGGAAAACTGCAAATGGATGTGCCAGAATTTCATCATAGCCAAGAGATGGTGCTTATGTAGGAACAGGCAAGTGACAAAAATAACACCATTAAGCAATAGTGCAGTGATTTCTTTGGCGTCACTTCTGACTGTCACCTACTGATTTCATGGAGTTTAAACCCATTAACGGATGGCAAGTCACATTCAGCTGACTCTGCGAACTTGCAGCCTTGCTGCTTTAAATTCTAGCATTCCTCTGTGTCTTAGTGGCTGTATAACTACAGTAGGATGCATGGTCCAGCTGTTTAATACTTTTGTATACAGTAGTGCTCACAGAATTACCATTAAATCTGATTTATTCTTTTTTTTTTTTTTAATTTTGGTATTTAAAATACTAAAACACAGGCTCGATTCAACTTGTTTGTCAAACCTTGTTGTGATACAGGAGCTGAGTTCTAGTGAGCAACTTGGCTGATACATCTGAAGGCACCTTTTATGGGAGAAGAATATTAGTTGGAAATAAAATTTCAGTCTCAGGCTGCCATGGGTCAATCATTGAAAACATTCTTACTGGATAAAAGTTTTGAATGAGCTGTATAAATTATAAATACTAAGGATGGGTTTCCAGTCACTTAGAATAAGATTTATGAAGATAACTGCAGTATGTAAAGTAAGAGGTAGACATTTTGTGGAAATAACAAACTTAAATGTCACTGAGGGCCTCAAAGATGACATTTTAAAAAAAAAATATTTTGGCACTTTGCCCAAATCTTTTTAATGAGACAGGATTTACTAAGGGAAAGGAAGTAGCAGTTTTGGAAGTTGAACACTGTAAATTGTTTGAAACTGTACTTGAAGAATAGAGAGACGTATTACTGCTGTACTTGTTTCTGAAAATCATACATTTAAGGCACTTCTGAAAAGGGAAGGGAAAATTGTATCTGGTTAGAAAAGTAGCAGAAAGTGTAAGACCAATGGGAAAACTTCCTTTGGAGTAATGAGGAGTAGTGATATGATCTGTGAAACTGGGAAGTGGATAAGATTTACTTATTCCTTTGCCTAAACCAAATGTTTATATTTCTTGTCATTTTATTGATTAATCTGAAAAATTGGAGACTTTTCTCTTTTATAGTTTCAACTCAAACTATGCAGCACAACCTCTGAATAGAAAGTATAAATGAGATTTAAAAATAATTTCCAGATAGCTCTGTATAAGCACTAAAACAGAAATAAAGGAGATTTTATAGTTTCACTGTAGCATCAAGCAATGAAAGTCAATCAGTTTGAACCAGGTTCATAGTATTAAAACAAACCATCACCTCATAGCAGGAAGTAAAACAGGTGCAACATTCACAGTAAGGAAAGCAGATGGAAAAAGTGAGCACATTAATGGATATATTTTAAGTACTTTTGTATGTGCCCATGATCTTTTATTACAAGAGATCTTTTATTACAAGAGTAAATTAAATTGATATTGTTCATTGAAGTCCAATTACATATATTACACAGTGGCAACGTGTGGGGGATTGACCCTGGCCAGCAACTAATTACCCACTGACCAATTCCTCACTGCCTGCTGCTCCCCCAGTGGGATGGGGGAGAGAATTGGAAGTGCAAAAGTGAGAAAAGATGAGTTTGAGTGAAGCAAAGCGCTGTGTGCAAGCAAAGTGAAATCAGGAGCTGTTTCCCATCAGTGGGCAGATGTTCAGCCCCTTCCTGTAGGCCAGCAGGCCTCAGCAGGCAAAATGCTCACTTGGGAAGGCAAATGCCCTAACAGCAAACAGCCCTCCTTCATCCTCTTTTCCCTGAGTTTCTGCTGCTGAGCATGACACCATGGACTATGGGATATGGCTTTGGTCACTTGGGGTCTGCTGTCCCAGCTGTGTCCCCTCTTGACTTCTTGCCCGATGCTCAAGATGAACATTGTCATTGACAACTAATTTTGCCTGGTTTTATTCCAGAGTGTCTATTTGCTACTGGAGTATCTGTGCCTAGTGCCACCTAGAAGAAAGTGCTGCTAATGACTGCAGCTACTGGAAGTTTCTGCTGTACCTTGTCATTCTTGAGACATCCAAGGGTTTCACTTGTCCGTTTTGCCAGACTTTAGGTTTACCATTTTTTCAGATCAACTGAATTCCATAATAAATACATTACAACATGTATCTCTCTGGTCACACCTGGAATTGTGCTGCCTTTTTCAGTGTGGGAGAGGCATGATTTTTGTTGCTAATTTGTTTTTACCAGTTGAAGTTTTGGCATTTTGTTAGAAATTAGGTCCCAGGCTATACATTGATATTATGGGATGGCATCTTCATCCCTTTAGCTGTCAGCCGAGGCCATCTGTCTGACTTGACATTAGTTAAACCCATTCCAATTGCAGCTAAGGGTACTAAATTCTCAGCATAGTTGTTGCCTTCATTTGGACATGATGAATTCCATGTGCATGTGAATCTCATGTTTTGGAACTGCTTAATTTTTGGACTTATAAAATTGCCCTGCCTTTCAGATGGTGATTGCTACTTAAAGCAGAACTGGTCACTCAGTGGGCTGGGTGCTTTAGTTTCCAATGCACAGGCTGTGGCTTTGTTTAAAGTGCAGAGTTGATGAAGAGATGAGTGTTGCAGATGTGCAGGAGGCAGCTCCATGAGATATATATGTATATATATACACACACATTAACTTGGGTGGACATCTGTGCCTACCTTTAGCTTATTTCTTCCTGTAAATTCTTGTTTCAGAATGATGAAAATATATCATAAACAGAGATTATTTGTAACTGATACAGAGTATCTGTCAGAATACCAGAAATAGGGAGCACTTTAGAGCTGAGAACTATCTTTATACCATGACCTTACTAATGTCTTGTCCCTGCCCAGTCTTTTAATGGAGACAATCTGTTTTTAAAGTTTTAAAGATGTTTTTAAAGTTGCTATTTCAGTCTGCATTTTCATATTTTCCTTTGCCTGAAGCAGCTGATGTCCCCCTGAATCCTGAACAGGCTATTTGTGTGCAATATTGAAGAAGCCTGATGGCTCTGCTTGTGTGAACAGAATTTATGTTGCTTCTGAATGCCTTAGCAGTGTGCCAGACTTAGGTAAATAAACTAACTGCATTAATTGCTCCTACATCCCTTGAGTGCTTCCACTTTGTAGGTTTTACAGTAATGTTAATGTATTGTAATCCATTATTATTTGCAAAATTAAAATTTTCTTTCTTTGCCTGCATCTGCCACTGTTAATTCAGAAGCTCTAATAAATGCATTAAAAGAGGGAAGTAATAAGCAAAAGAAAGCCCCTCTGAGAATGTATAATTTCACTCTTTATGCTGTGTTGGAAGAAAATAAACAGTGTAAACATGCAAAGTTAGCACGCCACTAAAGTGAGACTACAAAGGAAAGCCGTAAAACCCTTCTGTAGCTGTTGCACTTGCATTTAGTATAGAAGTGGAAAGGATGAGACTCAGTAAGTGCAGTGCTGTGCTGACAGCAGGTCTCACACTTGCATCAAAGCTTGGGCTCCTGTGGAAGCTGTGAGCAGTGTCATGCATGGAACGGGAAGCTACCCAGTGGGGCACACTGGATAAGTAATTTTTTATCAGGGAAAACAATAAGCCATCAAAAAGCTGAGATTAGTAAAGGAAATAACGAAAGAGAGACCTATACGTGGACACAGTGTATCAGTCAGAAAAAAGGCAGCTGACTGAGGAGATGAAGCTTTACCAGAGAGAACAGTTTTGATTTCAGAACAATTGCCTTATTGCCTAAAGCTGGCCAATACTAAACATGCATTTCTCCTATTAATTTTAAGTGCCAGAGGGTGTTAGGAGATGTTGGACACAGATGTTTTGTTTAGCCATTGTCTGACTTCAAAGGTGTAGGTGAGCATGCGATAGCCCGTGACATTCTGAGCAACTGGGATAAGTCAGAGATAAATTCAGAGAGATACAGGCAGAGTAAAGGAAGAAATTGGGATGGGAGTGAGATGGTAGAAAAGAAGGAAAGAAAGTGGATGAGGAGTGGATGTTTTGGGAAGCCTTTATGTTTAAAAGGTTTTTTGCAAAGCTGGACTCGGGCAGAAATTGGAGAAACTGAGCTGCCTGGAGCAGAAGAAACATTTCAAAGCAGCTTGGGCACCCAAGAGGAGCCAGGAAGATAGCTACATGTAGGGAATGTACAGGCAAGTGTGTGACAGAAGAAAGCAAATGTGCTTAATTTCATTTGGTAGCATTGTACTGTATCCTGCTGGGGCTTTAGTGGATCTTCCATGGAGTTTCAGAGCAGATGTGGGTTCAACACCTTCCTGCAGTAGCCAGGCCTCTCGAGGGTTCTTCTGTCTTCTCTGCCAAGGAAGGAGCTGCAGGAACACTTGCAGGCAGAAGTGCCAGGGCACAAGCTCTGTATGGCAGCTAAACAGCAGCCCTGGGGATAGGAAGGAGGCCTTTCCTGGTGGGTAGGATGTGACAAATGTCCTGTTGTTTCAATGAGATCATCTTCTCCCATTAATCTAATCACTGCAATTAGTCAAGCTGTCTTTGCTGGTGATGTCCCCTGGGACATGTTTCAAAATTTTCCTCCTGTTATGTGCCTGGAGGGTGCTGGATTTGGGAATGAAGAAGAGCAGCGCTGTTGTTATCCACCTTAAGAGAAGAGATCTGAGCACATGAGGCTGAGTATGACTTTCAGCATCACAAGAATGACTTTCAGCATCACTTGCAGCATCACCTTGGTGGACCAAGGGTGAAAGTTAGGAAAGGAATAAGGTCATTGTGCTGAATGGGATGTGTATATTTATACAGGGGAAAGGTAGCTCCTGCTGGGTTATTTGTCTCAAGGGTTTTCTGCCCTTCTGCCCTCTTCTAGAGGAAGAGTGTCAGTCTGCAGCTGTTAGGGCACTTGCAGTCCAGGAATAGGCATGTTCAATGATAGGGTTTTTATGCAGACATAAAGCAATTGTGGTGAAATAAAGGAGGTTCTTTAATTTCATGAGGCTTAAAAATGTGTATGGTCCACAAGGCCATGCAAATCCCTCTTGGTTTTCTAATGTGCAGCAGCATTGGGCTTTGCAGAATAAATGGAGCTAATAATTTCTAGGAGCTGCTCTGATCTATTGCTTGAGAAGCTGAGAGCTAGGGTTGTTCCCTCGAGTAATTTGTAAGTCCTTTCTTCTGTCTTAAAATGTTAATAAACAGAGCTGTGGAACTTCATGGGTTTTGTAAAGCTTTGTGAATTTCTGCAGTGTAAGATTGTCCCATAATGTGTACAGTGTTATTCCTAGACTCCTGTGGGGTACAGTACCCTCCTTTTGTATGCATTGGACTTTAGGGGGGGAATAGTGATTGTTGAAGCCTCGAATATTTACGATGAATTGGGGAATAAGAATGGAAGAATAGATAACTTTCCATTAATGTAGGTAAAGAAACAGATATGCATTAAGTGAACATAAATGTGCGTTTCCCAGCCTTTCAGGAACATAAAAATTGCTATTAAAGTAGAACAAACCAGCTCTAACATTAAATAGAGCTTCTCTGTAGGAATAAGATAAATATCAGACTGCAAAGCCCCTCAAAAAAAGCAGTGTTATAGAAATACAGACACAGTTTGCCACTCATGTCCCATGTTCATTAAAAAGCATCAAACGCTGTCAATGTGCTATCAGCAACATCTGTTTCCTTAGGAGATGCTGATCAAAATTTATTTATATTATTGTCTCACATCCAGAAACCTCAGATTTTTGCTCCTTGGAAGAGTGTACCAGCAATGCTTCTGGTTTCAGAGAAATCATCATTCTGTAGTTTCTCTGCCCTTACTACTGCCATGTACGTAATGATGCAAAATGTTTCTTCCAAGTTCAACAGCTACCCTGGTTTATGTGCAGACTGAAGATTTTAGTAGGCAGAGGAAGTGCTTTTAAACAGGAGCTCTGATTTTTAAAAGCAGCTGCAAAAATGTCTCCCGATGATTTCTTAGTTAAGCCAGGAAAAAAGAAATATATTTTCATCCTTTTAGTATGTTATAAAAGTTTATACTAACGTAATTCTAGTGCAATCAGTAACAATGCAGTGCTGTAAAATAAGTATAACATGATGGAAAAAAGCATAATAGTCCTTCCTGCTTACCATCTCAGAGCTAAACTTTTAGTGTGAGCATCAAGTTTGGTATTTTTGGTCCATCAATAACACTGTTTTGTATTTAAGACTTTTAACATTACTATAAAATCCCTCTGGCTTCTTTTCGTATCATTGGCATTGCAGAGATCTAATGCTAGTGTCTGACTGATGGATTAGACACTTTTAGATCATTGTTACATATATACCATCGTTGGTGCTGTCTCTATCTGTAAGAGTAATTCTGGCAATAAGCATTAAGTGATATCATCACTCTTCCAGATAGTCTCTGGAGAAGCCAAACAATGATGTCACGTCTAAGCAGTCCTTTAATCGCAGATGTATCTTTTAATGTCCTGATTTACATGTGATTCTGCAATAGTGTGAAAAATCACATTCTACACTGAAGCCTAATGTTTCTGGGATTTTTTATTTCCCGGGCTGTCAATTTTTCAAATTCAACAGTGGAAGTACTTACTTTTCAAGAAAAACTATGCGTTTTTTAGAGTGATCCCTGTATATCTCCATACACATCTGGATCATACACATTTATGTTTGGATTAGATTTTATAATTTGGCCGGTTTTTTCATCCCAATGTCCCAGTCCTAGAAAAAGCTAGACAAGGTTATGTCAGAAAGGTTTCTTGGATTAGTTTTGTTGTGATTGGTTTGTTTTCTTGTTTATTAGAGCTTTTCCATGCTAATGGCAACCTTAAGTAGTGCGTTTCAATTGGGAGAAATGCTTTTGCTGAAACAATTGTTTGACTTTTTCGTTTTTTAATTCAACACACTAATATAAATTATACCAGCAAAAGACAATGTCATTGCTATAGGCTGTGCCTGTGATAGCATTAGCTGCTTCAGTTGTGCCAGGATGGGTTGTAATTGCATAATGATACCAGCAAACCATTTCTGAAGTAGACCTTGCCTGAGGCACATGCTTAACTTTACATACTGCAAATAATTTCACTGATTTCAGAAATTATTTATAAGACAAAATCCTGGCCCCTCATTCCACAGACTTCAGTGGAGCTAAAAGCCACCCACGGGGCATAAAACACTTTCAAACTCTGGACTAGAGCTGATAAAATCCCCAGGGCTGCAACAGAGGTAAAAATTGATCTTTGATATTGAAGAAGAGATGTGACTTGTGGGTAAACTGTGGAAACTTCGGAACTATATGCAACTTATTATTGATGTGAAAGAGGGAAGGAAATGAGCAGAGGCTTGCCTAAAAGTAATAACATTGCCAAAGGGATGGGCTAGGAAAATGGCCTTTAAAGCAGCACTTTGGATAAATAGCTGAGGAACAAGATTGAATCTGTCAAGAGAGTTTTATCTCTGCAGATGACAGGATGCTATGGATTGCCTGTTAGCGACACTATGTGGAAACCCTCTGCCAGGCTAAGGTGCAGCTTAGATACAAGATACAAGAATCAAGAGCAGGCTCCAAGATGAAGATGATAATAAAGTTATGGGATGATGCAACAGGAAGATGGTTATTGTTCGCAATTCATGAGAAAAGAAGATAATGGGCAGGAGAGTCTTGGGAAGAAAATGAAGTTACCTGCTTTAGCCATGATGAGTTTGTGGTAATTGCTAAATATACACATAAAAATATAAAAAAAGAAGCTGAGATTCCTATTTGAACAGAAGGTGTGGCATTTTGTAAGTCATCAAGCAAGCTGAATTTGTGTTTGCCAATGAGAGAAAATGTGGAAGTGAAAGAGAGGGAACAAAAAGGATAGAGGCCAGTGGAACTACTGAAGGAAACAGAGGTGTGAAGCATGAGGAGAGTTCAGTAGAGGACACACTGAGGGAGCACTCAGGGAATCAGGAGGAGGATTTGGGGCATGCTATCTCTGAAGCTGTGGAAAGAAACAGCACAATAGCAGGAGCATGGCCAAAGCTACTGGAGAGCCTAAGAAGTTGCAAAGTTGTTGTTAGAAGTGATTCCCATGGACAGTAAGAGCATAAACCAGATGTGTGTAGACCGTGTTTGCTTGAAAAGAATTCTAGATAATTACTGCGGTGATCTCAGCGTGGCTGATGTGTTTCAGCATGGGTTTTTCAAGATGGGAGGGGCCAAAACGGATTTGAAGTTTATTTGTATTATGAAAAGAAGAGCTACAAGGAGAGAAGTTTGGTTGCAGGGGAGGTCCGTGATCAATGAGATCATCCTTATAAACAGAGTTAGTTATAGCAGGAGACATTTTTCATTCATCAATCAATGATCCCTTGAACAAGAAAATTGATGACTTGAACTATAATTGAGGTAGTCACATTGGACTAATCATGTAACCCTGTGGTCTACAACATACATTTAACGAGAATTTGGGCCTTTAAGATTGATTATTTTTCGTGATCTGTTTAAGTCAATGTATGTCTAACTCTGGGGGCATTTGAAAGATGTTTATTCTGGCATTTGGAAGGCATGATGGACATGTCCATGAAATCTTGAGGGCTAAAGCAAGATGAGAGCAGTGTCTTCCTGATGTCATGCATCAAATATTGCATGGGACAAACTGAGCTGCTGCAAATGCCACGTGAAGCTCTTAACCATCCGAGAATTATTCCATGCCTTTCTGGTATCTTAGGCATGCATTTGTGCTGAGAATGCTTGTTCTGTGTCCCAGGAGACACAGGCTCCTCCTTCTTCTCAGCCAGTTTTGCACTCTCTTGTGCAGTATCACTGGTACGAGTTAGTTTACTTATTTTGCTGCTGTGGTCCTTTTTAAAGTATGATTTGCATAGATTTAACCAAAATTTTCGTCACCTCTTAATGGAGTCAGCTTGCTGTGTTCAGATGGGCCAGCTGAGACATTGCATTAGTACTGATGCAGATGGGGACTTGTTGAATGATGGCATAATGCAAATGGTTTCAGCTAATTAGCACCTGTGTTTCTGTTCCATTTTACCTTGTCCAAGTGAATGCTGCAGTGGACTGTCCCTGAAAACAAGCAGATAGCAGGTGTTTCCTGTCTGTAAACACCTCTGTGAAAATGCACTGCATCTGTTTGGCTCTTGCTGCGCAGGCTCAGCACCTGTTAGCAGGAGAGGGACTTACACTTGTGCTTCTAGTGCAGTGTACTCTGGGTAACAGAAACCTTATCTTGCATTTCCATATTGCTGCATGGAACAAAAGCCATTGTATAAACAAATCCACCCCATCCCTCCATGGGTATTTTGTCTTGCTTCTCTTTTCTAATTCGCAATGAGACAACCCAAGGCTGACAAGAGAGCTTTGTTACTTTCTGCTAGCTTAAAAGAGACACAAGAGGAGGCTTCTTGACACACTGCCATAGCCATCCAGACCTTTTCTAAGCTTTATCTGTTCAGGCTGCAGAGTTCATGAGTTAGAAATCACTTCTCCTAAAGATTTCATGTGGTTTCCATAGGATGAAATCACTTTCTGCAGTTTAGGCTGTGACTCCTGATTTACAGAAGTGTCACCGTATCCAGGTGGCTTTAGACAACTCTGAATTCTAAAAGCTGTGACAAATACCAGTATGGGCAAAGAGGCCAACTTGAGCACTTTACCTGCCCTATATTGTGTTTTGCTGCTTTCCCGTTTGCATGGTAAAATGGTAAATAATTGGGGCTACACCATGAAACTTGAACATCAAAATGATGGAGAGGCAGAAACGTGCCAGCAAGTGGAAGGGGTCTTCTGATTTTTAAGTGACCGAGTTTACCACATGGCCCACGAACATTTGTATGTGCATAGTTAAGGTGCCAAGTTGCAGCACAGGGAAGTTAATGAAGAATCAGGGACTTGTGACAGCCTCATGGTGGCCTTAGACACATAGCAGAACCTGAGAGATTGATTTCCTGTAGTGCTGTTTAATTCCTTTAGGGGGTTTCTGCCAACATCCAAAACCTTGTGAGCCATCTAAATCAGGAGTCAGTTTATTGCAAGTACTGAAACATGCATTTAAAACCCTAATCCCTGTACCTCTCTTGTACTGTAGCTTGAAACTCATTTTTGTAACACTATCAGGTGTAAATATCAGTAAATATCATCCTTAAAAAAAACCCAACCACCCCACAGAAGTCACCTCTGTGACTAAAATTCTGTATTTTTTGGTTGAGACTGCAGAAGTTGACAATGTCTGTCTAAATCCATGCAGGGAACTGCTTTGGAGAAAGTTTATTTTCCTTTATGTTGGGTAAACAATCTCCCAGTAACAATGCATTTGATGTGGCTGTGACCCTTCTTTATTCTGAATGCTGACAATCTCTTGGGACTGAAAAGCACGACTTTTTCACCCTTTTAGTATCAAATATCATCATACCACTGGTTTTTAGAATGAGGGAAGAGATGGGGGGGGCAAAGCAAATGTTTTCCTTGTAGGTGTCCCTGTGGGGAAAAAACCACTATGTCTTTGTTCTTCCCTGGTACATTCTACCAGCATTTTGTTTACACAGTATTTCTCAAAACATTTCTAGGTCAAATCAATCTTTTTTGTAACAGCTTTGAGCTGACTCTTATTTATTTATATGACCAGCTGTTCTCAACGTAAGTGATACAAAAGAGGGTAAGGAAAGGAGAGAAAGCAAAGAGAGGGAGCAACTACTTTTCTGTCTCCTCTGCCATTGGGAAGGAAAGAGAGGAAAAAGGGAGAGGAAGAGGACATGGCTGTAGTTACATGCCCCTCCCATTACTCCATCGTGCAGTAAATAACCTGAAGGATTGTTTTTACTTCCCCCATTAACTAAGCTGGTGCTGGAAATGACATTAGCTGCTGTGAATAGACACTTATGACTGCAGCTAGCAGTGTTTCTCTCCTTCCTATTGCAGGGACTGGAATGGTCCATAGCTGTGCAGGGTCCTCAAGGTGCTCTCTGTGGGGGAGAGGCAAGTGATAACCACCCTTGCCAGCCATTATATTCTTGCAACTGCAAAGGCATGGGGTTATCTTGATGCTCTTCAAATGTTCCTCGTATCGTTCTGTCATGAGACACATATGTCATGTTTCCAATTAAAGAAATATGGTTGTAGTGCATAGTTTCTAATCCATATTGCAGAACCATGTTCCTCCTCCCTCATGTATCCTTGGAGAATGTATCTTGAAAGAAAGGTTCGCAGTTTCCTCCTACAGAAGTTTCATACAAGTTTGGTGGGGTTATGGATATGCACACTGATAATTCTTAAGATTAGAGCCATCCATTCATGATGGTTGTCTTAGCAGATAAGGAGAATGAGCATCACTAGACAGCCATAAAAGTGTAAGCAGCTTCATAAAGTGTCAGTTACTCCTTGTGGATGGTGAAATACCCTCTGAGGAGCTGTGTCCTGCCCGAGATAATTTCTGGTATCCAAGCTATCCTATCATATTCACAAAGTGTAAGAAAAAGAAATAGGATTATCCTGACTTTACAGATTGGACTGGAAGCATAGGAAGTGTCAGTTAAATGATTAACCCAAAGTTAGAGAAGTGGCTTGTGTGAAGCCAGGGTTTGAGTCATAATGATCTGAATCTCAAACTGATGCTTTTGCCTCCAAAGAGGACTGTTGTTGTGGAGAGGAAAAGCCTACAGCAGGCAAAGTGGCAGCTTTGGGGAAGTGACTGGCCAGAAAAATGAGTGTTAGCCAAATGTTTTCCATATTTGTGTTTGTGTGAGAGAAGCTCTAATTGGGTAAAAATTCAACTTCATCACTTAATTAGAAGTTGTTGTTATCTAAAAACTTTGCAGCACTCCCACATTTCTCCTGACAGCTTGGGCTGTGTGGCACAGACAAGCTAGGATGGTTTAAATGTCAAAATATGCTTTTCATTCTTCTGTGTGTATATATATCAATGCATTATCAAGTAAAATAAAACCCTGCAATGTGACAAGTTACGTTTCTCCAATTGTCATCACTTTTTAACGAATTTATGGCTGTCAAGAGAAATTTGCACTTCCAGAAACATGGGAAACCTTGAATCATCTAGGCTGAAAAGAAGGCCAGGCTTTGCTCTGTGTAGCTCTTGCTACATTGCTGGAGATGGCTGAGCTGATTTGAATACATTTGGTTTTGAATGCTTTCTCTTGCGCTGCTAATTACATGCCAGGTTGTATTTCATACAGAACTCTGACCGTCTTTCTCTGCTTTATCAGTGGTTTTTATTGTTTGTGGGAATAAAGAAGTGGGAAGTTTGTCTCCTGAGTGAGCTAGTTCTTCACATGTTCCTGTTGGACAGCCCTTGCTGCTGTGATGTTTGTGGAGCAAGAAGCATGTGCACCTCCATGAGTTAGGGAAGATTTGTGTTCCCTGTCTGGAGGTGGATGTGAGGTGGCAGTAGGCTGGAATGGAAATCTGTTAGCTAAATTGTGCTTAACCTGGACCAGCTTAGCAGGAGTTAAAGGTGCACGGAGCAGTATTGGTGGTGGAGGGACATGAGCTGGCAATGTGCACTCACAACCTGAAAAGCCAATTGTATCCTGGGCTGCATCCGAAGCAGCGTGGCCAGCAGATCGAGGGAGGTGATTCTGCCCCTCTGCTCTGATCTGTTGAGACCCCACCTGGAGCGGTGAGACACTGGATTATAACATTAATTATCAGGTCAAACCAACTCAAGTCGGGGCGCAGGGGGTGGTGAGGGGAGGGGAAAAGGTTGAACTTCATAGAGGTGAGGTGATGCCCTATCCCATATCTCAGCCCCTGAGAGACTCCTGGGGCAGCCCTGGAGCAGCTAGGGACCAAAGCAATAAAAGCAGGATCATGTGCTGTCCAGGCCATTTGAGACCTGTCATGTGGAAGCTGGACTCTCACAGGTCTGTAGTGGTAGGTATATAATTTTCTCTTTCTCTCTCTCTCTGCTTCTCCATCTTCTCTTAATCTCCTTTCTTAATATTTTGGGTAACTTGGGACTGAATGGACTGGATTTTGCTAAGTTGTGTGTGTGAGCATGTGCTGAGTCAGTGGTTTGTGGACCGCTTTGTTTTGGTTGTATGTTACCCTTTAAACTTTTGCAAAGATCTCTTATTTCCTAATGTTTACCAGTAAAAGTACCCTCTGACAAAATGTGTGTGGCTTTTCTCCTTTGGGCTCTCTCTTAAGGTGTTAAAAGAACGCAGTGCTCTTCTAATAATTCGGAGGGTGAATTTCTGGAGCCCTGTATATTTGTTGAAGTAAAACTCCCTTGATGATCTCATATATTGAGACTTGGGATCTTACAAGTACTGAATCCAGCTCTGGGGTCCTCAGCACAGGAAGGACATAGACCTGTTGGAGTGAGTCCAGAGGAGGAGCACCAAGATGATGGAGCACCTCTCCTACAATGAAAGGCTGAGAGAATGGGGCTTGTTCAGCCTGGAGAAGAGAAGGCTTCAGGGTGACTTACTTGTGTCCTTCTAGTGCTTGAAGGGAGCCTACAAGAAAAATGGAGAGGGACTTTTTACAAGAGCATGTAGTGACAGGACAAGTGGGAATGGTTTCAAACTGAAACAGAGTAAGTTTAGATTAGACGGGAGGAAGTCTTTGCTGTGAGGGTGGTGAGGCACTGGCACAGGTTGCCCAGAGAAGTTGTGGATGCCCCGTCCCTGGAACTGTCCAAGGGCAGCTTGGACAGGGCTTGGAGTAATCTGGTCTAGTGGAAGGTGTCCCTGCCCATGGTAAGGGGATTTGAATTAGATGATCTTTAAGGTATCTTCGAAACAGAACCATTCTATGATTCTATGATTATTGCATTATGTGTGGTAGGCAGGCTGAAGAGATGTATGCACATCAGCCATGGATATATTATTAGAAGGTTGCTTGAAGGAGCCACTGAAGAACATGAGAAGGGGAATGAGGTAATTAATAGAGGCAGATTGAAACAAAGATGACTCATCTGATGCCTTAACCATGAATGTCACCCAATAATTTCTAGCTAGGCAGAAATCAACAACTGCTGTTCCAGCTGGCTTTCCTACTTCCTTTAAAAATATTTAATTCTGAGTTTTGTTTACTATGCAGGAGCATCCTTTTGTGTACTGCATATATCTAAAGGCATATGTTATCACTTATGGGTCCCCAGCAGGGATACTGGAGGTGCTGACCTTGACACTAAAGTTTTTGCTGTGGTTAACAAGCTCAGATTCTGGAAATCTTAAAATCGTGTGTTCTGCCTGTCAGCTGGATCTCTGGGTTGAGAGACATGGTTCAAATGGTAGTTGCAGATAGGAAATTACAGACAGAGAGCCACAGGGGCTCCAGCAGAACCTCGAATTCCACATAAACACACCTGGTCTTTTTTTCAGCAGCAGCAGCAGATGTATCACATTAGTCAGGGATTGCTGTATTTTCTGTCTTTTGGTTTCCTCAGATTCATTTACCTGGTTAGATACCCTGCTGCCTTGAAAGAAAACCTGGAATTAAATGCCACTGACAGAATGCCCTTTCTTTTTGCTGCTTTTCTGGATAGAGATGGATGCCCTTTGTACACTCACAGCAGCAGCAGCCAGACAAACTGGTAGGTCACAACACTTTTCTTCTGCCTGAAATGAAGGAGAGACTAGTTCTGATTAAAATTCAGCCAGAGGCTGTAATACTGTAGTATTAATAGCGATCCTGGCCTTGACAAAAATAGCTGTTAAATGAGGAATAAAAAGCTTTCTGTGTTTGCCAAAGTTGTAATGAAAATGGTGGAGCTGTCATAAATACGATGTTCTTAGTTAAAATGATTATGGCTTAACAATTATCTGATGCATTGCAGTGGGTTATTCCCAGAACATTCAGATCTTAGAGCTGTAAAGGTTTAATAGAAAATCTGAGTGCCAGAGGAAAAGGTAGGCAGTGTTTATGAAATCCACTCGCATTCTTTTCTCACTACCTTGACATTGCTTCTGTGCTCATTTTTTGTCATCTTTACATGTGCCTTAACTCTTTCAAGAAACACTTGAACCAGCTTATGGCTGTGGGTCGCTAAATTTGGTTGCTGGTGTGTTGCAGACTATATGAGCCTAAAAATCCTCATAGCCTGTAATACACAGGCTGACTCCTCAGCAGGGGTATGTCCATGGCATTCCACAGAAGTGGCTGGAGCTGGGCCAATCTACAGTGCTTGAAGACTGAGCGCCGTGATGCATCATTGATGCATATTACTGCTTTTAGGAAAAAACTAATGTTTAGAAAATATCAAGCATACGTGGGTTAATGCTGAACTGTGAAGCAGGGCCAGAAGTTACACTTGACAGATCTTTGTAGATGCCAAGGAACTCAGGGAAAATTTAAATACCAGCCTCTGTGATAATGATAGAACAATACTAGTGGAGAAAATGTACAGAAATATTTTATTCCAAATGGTAAAGTGACTAATGCTGATCATTTATGATGAATATGAGGGAAGTGAATTTGCGTCTCTGCAGCTCCGATTTCAGTTTGTAGCAGAAACTTGGCTCGGTAGTAGGAACTTGAACATTGGATGGCTCCAGCTTTCATTAATTGTCAATTCTGTTTCTTATTTCTCCAGAACAGAAGCTGAACGTTCCTCATCATGTTTTCACTGATCCCTAGTGGGCTTTTTAAGTGGAGGGAGCAACACGCATGTTAGCAAGTTCTTCTGGTGGCCTACTGCTTTCTTTTCAGTTTTGTGTATTCTGAAGGAAAGGGAGAGGAACAAGTAATTTATCCTGAGGCCAAGAACTGCACAAAACCTAATGTGGCATTATGATCTTAGTAACTGTAGACAGCATGTTGCTGAGTATGCAGGACACCCCAAAAATTCTGGACTGCTGATACTTGATTGAGGTTTCTTCTTTGCTTGATTCTAAGGCGACCTGTTAGGTCTAGAGGAGCATCCCCATTTGCAATTAGTCAATGTACCAGAGAATATCCTGCTATTTATCTTTGAATATCTTCAGCGGACAAAAAAAATGCAGTGCAGCCTTATCAGACAGCAATAGAGAGCCCCTGATTCTCACCTCTTGTTTTGCACGGTTGGGTATGAGATGGGACTGTTTGATTGCTTAGTTAAGTATGTCGTGAGGTGCCTTTCTGAATCCATAGCCTTCTGTGTATATTACTTATGAAGACATAATAATAATAATAATAGTCATAATAAAGTATTCTCTGCACTATTGTAAAAATTATGTATTTTTTTGCAGAGAAGGTGTATGACTGCATAAGCTAAAGGATTTGGATGTGTATTTTATCACCTGTTAGTCAGTGGCTTTTCCAAAGCTTATAAGTAGGCTAGGTACATAATGCCTTTGGGATCCCTATGTTGGTAATAGTGTTTCCTACTAACACCTTAGTCATTTTATTTTGGTAGCATTGGTGGTCTCATGATTTACTGGGAGGGGTGTTATGTTTTAGTAAATCAGCTGATACACCTACAGAGAACCTCTGAGAACTGAAAAGCTTCTGGAAAAAAACAAACAGTGGAGAGTAATTATGAAATGAGCACTTTCAGAAATTGTCTCCTATTTTAATGTAGGTGGTGAACACTTGGGAGACAAGAACATTCATATCAAAATAAATAGCATTTAAGCTGCTGTTTTGCTGGTAGCTGCAGTGCATGTCTGGGTGAGGCTGTCATGCCGTGCAGTGTGTGGGCACTGACATTAACCTTTGGATGTTCCTTTCAATATCTGCCTCTCCCACCAGCTGCCCTTTTCCAGGGACCAGGTAGCAGCTGCTTGTCTGATCACCTAAACTGGCTGCTATTGGATCTGTCTGGAATCCCACCTCCAGGTGGTCAGACGTTTGCAGAGTCTGCCAGATGTCGGATATGTCTCTCAGGTTACATTGCGTGCTCCTGAGAAACTGGTGTGATCCAACCTGTCCCTTTGGAGAGACACCCTTTCCAGGCTTGATCCATCAGATAAAAGATAACCTGCTGTGGTTAGTCAAGGCTCAGCTGTCTCCTTTGATCACAGCTTCAGTTGTTGATCCCTGTGTCTACACTACATAAATCATTTTGCTTTCACAGATAAGAACACCTTGCACCGCTGTGGTACCCTTTGGTCAGAACAGAGGGCATTAGCTGTTCTGTTTTAGGAGCATAGCTGAGAACCCACAAAAAAGTGGCAGCTGTGAGCTAACACAGTAACAGCTGTCCTCAGTCCTCTAGCCTGCTCTGAAAAATACTGGGCTAACTGGCTGCTGCTGTCCTTACTGTGCATGCTGGATATGGTTAGGACTCCCAGGTGTGTGGCAGCCTTGGGTAAATAGGAGCTATTCTACTGGATTTACCTGGGGAACAGTTAAAGTATGGAATTGCTACATTAAATCAATGGCTGATTCTCACAAATTCAAAAAATGTATTACTTTTTTAGTCTTCCTCTCTGGAAAGCCTGGAAGTGCTGAAAAGTATTTTATTATAGCCACTGCTACTTATAAAAGAAGATTTTATTGTAAGAAAGGCACCTGCTACAAGTCATACAAGCTAAATAACATTTTCAAATGCACTGTTCAAAATTGAATGACCTGAGGAAGAAGAGTAATTTTTTAATTCGTTTTCTGTTGAATGCTGCATGTGTGATTCCCTTTAGAAAAGTTTAAAAGCTGAACATTTACCTTACTGTCTTATTATGATTATATTTGGTCCTCCAATTCCTCCTAATTTGTTTTCTAAGGAACTGGACTGTGAGCAGTTACATGAATATAGTAACACAGGAGATTATTATATTGTTCAGTAAGTGCTATGGCATTCCTTATTTTTATATACATATATATATATGTTTATAGAGGTTGTTGACATTAGAGCTCTTGATGTAGAACAGTGAAATAAAAAGAGGGGATAGGCAAAAAAATGAAGAGGTGGAAAAAACTCCAAGCTGTGATCTAAGAAAGAATTTAAGGAGACTATTTACAAGAATTTCTGAAAGAAACCCTTGATTTGGTGCATATTGCATTGTCTGCCAAGAATCATATAAAAATAAAAGAAGCCAAAATTAGAGGTAAATACATGGGAGGTGGGCTTCAGTACTGAATCTAAAACGTGGGCAATTCCTGTTGTTGATTTGACATTTGATTGTTGCAGAGAATTTGGTGTTTCTTTTGTGAGTAGAATTAAGATTTCCTGTGAACATATACACCACCACCACATACCCTCTGACTTCACTGATGGACAGCGTTTTGTACCCTTTGATATTCCAGGCACATTCAGTTTCTGTAGTTGTGCCTCTTTTTGGCAGTACATTCTTATATGTATGTTAAACTGCTCTTTTGTAAGGTCTTGAGTTCACAAAGGAAGGCAGTTGGGAGTCAGAGCAACACTAGCACGGTGTCCTTTTTCAGCAGTGCCTTGGAGCAAATGCTTAAGAGGTGGTAAAACAAATAAGACATATAGTGACAACTCTTGAGTGTACTTACAAGCTAGCAAGCCAAATGACTACATCAGTGCAAGCCCTAAGAAGAGGCTCAGAGATACTACTTTTGGTTTTCCTCTTTGAAACAGGATTAAGTGCAAGTATCCCACTTGGAGCTTTTCCACTTGAGCAACCTGGATTTGCATCAGTGCAGGTGGATCAGTTCTAGGCCTCTGCCTTCCAGGTGGGGCTTGTTCTGTAAAGATCTCACCCTGTGAAGTGGGTAAGACTTTTCATGTGCTGGGCATGAGGTTGCAATGGCATAAACACAAATTAAGCCCGATTGCAAACCTGGATCGTGGTAGCTGTACAGGTATTTGTCTCTCTCAGGCCATGTGCATTTTGGATGGGTAGTGATGGTAACTATTTATGATTACTAGCTCTTGAGGCTGATGAAGGAGAGGAAAGAAATGCCTGTTGTGTGGGTGTCTTTTCGTGTTTGGTTTCTGTCTGCATGCAAGGGCAAAAGGTTTATCAGACAGTTTGGGATCTAAGCTAGAAATACATCTCCTCTTTAGGAACCTCTTCCTTTCCTCTTCTTCTTCTCCTTCTTCTCCTTCTTCTCCTTCTAGCACCACCAGAGTGGTGCTAGAAAGTGGCAAGTTTTGTCAGCTGTCAGGTCATTCCCTTCACTTTCTTTTTAACCAGGATCCACAGCCTGGATGTACTTCTTGAAGAGTAGCAGAAAGACTTGGAGATACCTCTCAGTTTCTGCATTATAACTGCTATTTATAGTAATGTGATATTCTCCCTGAAAATTGAGACTATAAAGTTGATGAATTGGTTTCAGATTCTTTTTCCTGTTGGTCTTCAGTTGCATGGACTGTTTAACATCAGTGGTGGATAGCTTCATTATTGCTCTTCTCCCATAAGCATATAGGATCTTTATGAAAAAGTGATTTAGGATTTCTTCATAATGCCTGAAAATGCCTTGGAAGATGCCTTGCATGGTGCTAATCCTCAAAAGTTAGTTGAGTACTGTGATTTTTTTCTAGAAGTAAAAAAACTTTAAAACTTGTTGGAATTTGACACCCTAAATTTACTTTTTAAATGCATTTCCTCTCCATCCTTCTTTCTTATATATTAAAGCCTCTCTGGTAATTGTCATGAGGACTGTGACATTACATGTTGTGATTTCTTTTTTGGATACTTAAAAACTGTTTGTGTGCTTTGTGTAGAGTTTTTTCCTTTTTCTTTTTGGCTAATGGTACCAAGTCAGGTATAAAATTGAAGAGAGAGGAAAAGATCGGCTTTTAAAGTGGCAAGTGTTTAAATAACTATTTTAAAACCTTCATTTTGAAACAAATCAGCAAATGTTGAGGCCCCCACAGGTGGCCTCATATTACTATTCCCTGTTTTAGACACTCCTCTGAGCATCCCTCAGCATCACTATATGAACCAGTGAGTTCAGCTGGGAGAATGGTGAATAATTTACTGTCTGCTGTTGGCAGTCTCCAAAGGAGCCTGGTTAAAAGTTCATGGAGGTTATCTTGGCCCTTCACCCTCTGGTTTTCAAAACACTTGAAGTTTGCTGAATAAAGTATTAAAAGAAGAAGGTATTATCAGACAGCCTCAGGTATGTACTACTGTACCTTTTTTTTTCTCCTTTGAATTCTGTATGGTGGTATAAAGGGAAAACTAAATATTCTGCTGGAATGGAATGGATTTTATACCAGTCTTTTTCACTTCCTCTTACTTGTGAGAGCAAATAATTTGAGGCACTGTCCTTGAACTGGTAATAATTTAGCAGGTGGGAAAAATGTACTTCCTAATTCTTAGGTGAAAGTAATAAAAACTGTGAAGCTACTTGCATAGGGGTTTTGTTAGCTAGACGTATTCTCTCCTGGCTTTTTGTAGCTGATGGAGTTTTTGGTGTCTCACTGCAAATGAAAGGGACTTCTGGAGAGTCAGCTCATTGCAGAAATAGCAGAGGGCTGTTCACTGAGAATAATCTCTCACAGAGACATGAATTCACAGCAACAGCATTTCTTCTGCTTTATTTCCCCCAGCACTGAGCTAAAGCAGCTCAGCTTTCTGGACATTACAAGCTTGTATTGTTCCTTTAACCTTCGCTGAGCTTTAGGTCATTGGTGTCAGATCTCACACACTTTTAAGTGTGTTTCATGTTCTTTTACACACTCTCTACTCTAATTGTAGCTTTCTTGTTCCCCAAGTGGTGTCCTTCCTTGCTGTTTTCCTCTCATTCTTCACTTACACTTTCTTCAGAGTCTCTCTGTGAATATGAAACAGCAAAAGGATACATTCCCAGTACGAGGTCTTGCTTAAAAGGGAGAGATCCTTCAGAGATGCAGAATCAGTCTGCATGATGCTAGAGGTACTTAATTATGAGTGATCTGAAATAATCCTGTGCTTATTCTATCCTGTACTTATTCTATTACTTTTTCATAAATGGAGTATCATCCAAAACACCACTTGCCACAGCTTGTATCTGGTCAAGTATTTAAGTTACACATAGTGTGAAGGTCACTCTAGATCTGTGTGTGTGCTGTAACTTCCATTCCAGCTGCCTTTCAGAGGGACCTTGCAAGCGTTGGTGCCCCAAAACTCGTTAGGAAGCTTGGCTGATTATGGCATTTGCTGCTTAATGGTGGCTATACCTGTCTTCCTATGAACTTGGCAGTCTCACCTTTTGCACGCCTATTTTTTTCAACTCCAGATGGCAGGGACCGTTTTTGAATATATGATGTGGTACTGTTGATTTTTATCTAAACCTCCACCCGCTTCCATAGGTTAACTAATAATTGACTGTTGTCAGTTTTGCATTGTTCCTCTTGTGTTTTAACCACATATTTCTGAGAAATGGCTACAGTTATTTTCCATGGTCTAAAGCAACATTTGAACAAGTTAAGTGAATGAGTCTGCTGGTTCTCAGGTATTTGGAACCCTCATGTATGTCCAGCTATGCACTTGTAGACTGTTCTCTGCCAAAATGATTATAGTTGGTAATAGTTGTTTATGTTAAAATACAATTTATTGGTTTTTATTGTTATTTATACCTCCAGTATTTTTCATTTTTGAAGTGCACTTGGGGAATCCCGTAGGTTCAAGACAGCACAGTTGTAAAGTTTCAAGTGGTCAATATTCTCTGTATAATCTTGAAAAGTTAATACAGGTGTCTACCTGCAGTCTATAGCTAATTATTTATTTAAGACAATTCCTTATTTCTGAATGTTCTGTACAAAATGGCATTTTGGTCTGTTTTGTGAATTCTTTGGGGATTGCCTGACCTTGTGGTTTTCCTTAAAACATGTCATGATTGTTTGATGTGTACTGATTTTTATATGTGTCTGTAGCCTGTCAGCTGAAGATGTTATCACATATTTGTTAAATGCAGGCTGGGGGTGGTGGTGTACAAGACAAACCATATAGTCACTGCTCTAAGCTAATCTTATCTCCTGGAGCAAAGCATTTCTGAGGAATTTCTAATTTTGACAACTGGGATCAAATATCTGACTTCTGAGGGCTGACAATAATGCCAGGGACTGAGCTGCTTTGTCCTGTTGATAGCAACTGCACAGTTTAAAAACCACACTTAAATGCCAGGGAAGAACTGTGCATCGTAGCTGCTGAGAGTCAGGGTGTGTATGTGTGTGTGTCCAGGGTAAGGCATTAGCTTTAGCAGTCTTCATGGGGCAGAAATGCTGTGGCTGCTGAGGGGTAAAAATAGTTCTGGGTTTTCAATGGCTACATTCCATGGCTGGAGCCTGAAATCATGAATCAGGGCTCAGCTCTCGGTCTGTGCGAGACCAACTGCGAGAGCTCTGCAGACACACGGGAGGGGAGCAGCTGGCTGAGATGAGTCCGAGCCCAGCACCGCTGATACTCTGGGAGGGACCTGTGTTGCTTGTACACTCTCAGCAAGGTATTGTACATTAATATTTTGATTTCCAGTAGGAGTGTAGTTACTTGAGTGTGAATAATTAAAAATCCACTGAACCATGCAAAATTTCCCGCTCAGCCAAAGGCGACTTTTAAGAACTGTCTTGTTCTGTGTGAATTCAGCTTCACACCTTACAAGCTTCCAGAGACCCGGGATGATATGTTGTGATTGGAAGGGCGTGCTGCTCCTCCCCACCTGAACACTGTTTTCTGCGAGTGTTTGTCTGTGCTTTTGCATGTTTTTCTGGCCTGGAAATTCCTGGGAGTTTAGATACATAGATAGAAGTCCTTTGAAACCCTCCTACAAGAGTGCTTTTTAAATCTGTACCTAAAACATGACTGCTTAACTTAAGAGATCTCTAAAGTTTCAAGTGTTGTGGCATGAAATCTGTGCAGGTTTAAATCCCACTTTGACTGAGTTCAGATGATTATTCCCAGTGGTTGAAAATATAGCACTACTTAATGAAAGAGTGAATTTTGTACTTACAATCAGGACTTCGTGTTGAAAGTGTTACTAGGATGCTACCAAAGTTTTTGTGACCAACATTGCCTTTGAAAGTGGTAAACAAAACCTCCCCCCCTTTTTTTTTTGTCTCTGAGACCTTTCAAAAATCTATTCTCCAGGCTATTGCTAGTAGGACCTTGAGAAATCAATGTTCATGCAGTTTTTGGCATGCCCTGTGAGTTGGGCAACTGTGTGATCCTTCTTCCAGAGTGAGTTGCTAGATTTCGTGCCGCTAGAAGTACCCATGCCAGCCATATGTGCAGATTGTCTGTTCCATTAGTGCCCAGGGCAAAGCTATGCAAACCCACACATTCTAACCTTGCAGTTGGGCACAGCGTTCAAGTGCATTCGTCTGTTTTCTTTCTAGGCCCTGGGATACATCCACACACGCTTGTCTGACACTCTGTGTTACCTCCTCGTGCTGATCTGCTCTGTGCTACCCCTGCGTGCCTGGCACGGCTGCACGTACCTGCCTTTTGCTTTGCTGGCACTTCACATGTCACACGGGCTCCTGCAGCTGTGCTGTGCCCACGTACAGCTGGATGGGCTGCTCTTGGAAGAGCCTGATAGCTCTTCCAAGATAGTGCTGGATACAGGTGATCCTGCTTCAGCAAACCAGCTGCCAAAGCTATTTGCAACCCATATTTTTTCCCCCTTCTAGTGTGCTGGCACAGCTTACTTCCCTGAACGTTGCTGATACTCAGAGTAGAGGATACTGTTTTCTTATGGACTCCCACGTTGTGAGGCTGATCTGTGATATAACCACAGTGAATCTGGGAAATCTCACTTGGAATAACAAGTCTGTAAAGTGAGAAGCATATTGCTCTAAGATGAGGAATAAAACTGTAGAAGTCAAAGTAGTTCCATGCTGTAAGCTGAGTTAGTGAGGTGTTAGGTACAGCTATGGGATGATTCCTTGAACACAAGGAATTTTTAAATCTATATTATTTTGTTTTACTTGCGATGTCTTAGTGTGGAAAGCACGGGGCTTGGGTGCAGGACCTAGATTCTATTTCAGCCTTGTTGACAGAATTGAGTCAAGTCATTTTCTTGCTTTTCTGTTCCCAGTCTGTATAGTGAGAATGATTTTACAACAGAGGTATTATGCCAATAAAATCTTATTTATTACAAATGTAAGTGCTAATGCCATCTTTGCCCTTTCAGAGCTGCCAGATTAACTGCCAGCACACCACTCTTGGGAGGCCCATCCTATTTCTTAAACAGAGTTTAGTGTTCTCACTAAAGCCATTTTGAAAAGGGTGAATATGGAGTGTGGACAGTTAAAAGCGTATTCCAAGGGTTGTGTAGTGTCTAAGGGCAAGAACAGGTGTTTTAACGCTACCTATCTGTGTTCTCTGTGCTCCCCTCACTGTATGTTCCCCTTCTGTGAGGTTCAGCAAGAGTTAGAAATATGTTGCAAGACCTGGATTAGCCATCAGCTCTGCACAAAAATAGTTGAATGGGTGTTTTAAAGAAGTGACACGGCAAAACTGTTGGTGTAATTGTAGAATAGCAGAGCTGCCTAAAATAACAAGAACATGAGAAAGTATTTTTTAACTACAGCACTTTATTTAATGCTATTTTTGCCTACTGTAGATCAAGCAATGAGAGGTATCCCAAATATTCAGTCAGTGGTCCCAGATATTATGCGCCCTTTGTGTTAGGAATTACAACACTTCAAGCTATTTGCTGGAGTTGTCAGATAAGGTGAATAACTGAAGATTTGGATGTTTGCCCAAGCTGTCTGGGTTTAATTATCCTCTGAAACCTCATTAGAGGTGATGTGCACCTGTGATACTAAGAAGGAACTATTTTGAAGGTAGTTCAGACTCTAATTCATAGCTCAATATAAAAATACCCTTTTAGAATCTGAAAGTTTTTGCATCCCCATGTATTTTGTTACAATTAATATTCAGTCCTGATCTGATTTTTTGAGGGGGCAGGAAATAGAGAAGATGCATTTGGTAGCCAAAATGATGCTGACAAATTGGAGATACAGCCTGAAATAAATGGCTAAATGCAATGTATTTCACTTCAGAAATAATCAGCTGCATAATACAAAGAGGCCTATAAGAGAAGATATGGGGGTTATTGTGGTTCACAAGGTGAGTTTAAGTCAGGAATGCTGTGTTGCTTCAATAGGCAAAGCCATCTTGCAATACAAAAGCAGAACATATCACCTGTGAGACCTGTAAAATGATCCATCTCTTTGGCACTTAGTGTAGTCTCAGCTGGGATATAATACAGATTTTGGGAGCTACAGCTGAAAGATGTGGATAAACTGGACAATTTGATCTGAGTGCAGTGGAAATGATCAAGGTAAAAATAAAATCTAAGGGGAAGACTGCATAAATTGGAGTTCTTTGGTAGAAAAGAGATGCCTAAGGGTATTTAACAACATTTTGCAAATGTGTAAATGGCTGCTGGAAAGAGGAAGGGAAGAACTCTTCTTTGTAGGGATAGGGTAAGAAGTAATAGGCTTCAGTCACAGAATAGAAGATTCAAGTTTGTTAATAGATGAAGTAATCGTCTGTCTGGGGTGACATAGATATGGCCTGTTCTGTCATCTGCGTGATCTTTTCAAGTCTCTCCTAACTCCATGATTCTATAATCCTGCATGATTATATGCTTTGAGTTGGAAACTAGTGTCCTTAATCCTCTGTAGCAGACATTGTGCTCAGTGTCTCCCAGAGAAACCTGTTCCTGCAACTATGGCTGATGCTATTATAGGTAATAGTAGCTGGGCAGAGGGAAGGGGTTGAGTGGACATATAACCTTTTGGCAGTCATAAACAACATGGAGACATGAGCCAGGAATGATTGACTGTTCTCAGTTTCACACGGTACAAAAGCTGTACGACCACCACTCGGACTGTCAGGTGGTAAATGCAGAACGGATAAGAACTTCTTCCCACAGTGTTAGGTTAACCTGAGGAACTTACTGCTGTTAGATGTGTTGGGTGCCAAAAGCAATTAGACAATATTATACCAGCAGATCTGTCAAAAGCATTTAAACTAGTTCTAGCTCAAGAATTTCCCAAGACCCATGTTGCCAGAGTCTGGGTTTGGATACTGTGGAGGCTATTGCTATATTTGTGCCCTGTTCTTATACCCTTGGCACTTGCAAGTGGTGTCTGTCAGAGTTGGAAGGGAGAGCTGGGTCAAAAATTTACTGAAGAAGAGTTTTCTCTTTCTGCAGTCTGCAATGCAAAGCCTGTAGTGGCATCTGCATGCCTGATAATCAGCACATTTAAAATAGCCTTTTGCCTGTCAGGATCTGAGAAGAGCCCTGACTGGGACAACTTCTGTTCCCATCTGAGAAATATTCTGTCAGCACTCCCACTTCAGTCCGAGAAGTGCAGTGAAACAACTGAGATGGAATGGGAAGAGGCAGCAAAAATTCATTCCTACTCATTGGGCATTCTTATTTCTTCTCTGGGAATTTCAGGGCATTTGCTTCCTAGATTATTTCCAGCCACAACTGCACTGAGAAGTGTCAAGTCTTTGCTTTTAAGAATAGCTTAGGAAGCCCCATCATGAGAGACATTTCTGAGTACAAAGCTTGGCATGGCTTATAGGAGGAACTGCAAATAGCCAAGAGGTATATGAACGAGGTCAGATAAAAACTACATAAATGCCATGTGTCGATTTTTTTCTCACACAAAATTGCCCTGTCTTTAGTAGGATGGTATTATGAATTATCCTAAAATAATTTCACAGAATTGCTAGGGTTGGTAAGGACTTCGGGAGATCATCCAGCCCAACCCCTCTGTGAAGGCAGGGTCACCTACAGCAGGTTACACAGGAACTCGTCCAGGTGGGTTTTGAATGTCTCCAGAGAGGGAGACTCCATGACCTCCCTAGGCAGCCTGTTCCAGCATTCTGCCACCCTTGATGTAAATAAGTTCTTCCTCACGTTGAGGTGAAACTTCCCGTGTTTTAGTTTATGGCCATTGCTCCTTGTGCTGTTGCTGAGCACCGCCATAAAGGGTCTGACACCATCCTCTTGGCACCCAACTTTGACATATTCATATGCATTCTTGAGATCCCCTCTCTGTCTTTTCTCTAGACTAAACAGGCCCAGCTCCCTCAGTCTCTCCTCATAGGAGAGATGCTCCAGACTCCTAATTTTTGTAACTAGTGTGCTGCCATTCTGTGTCTAGGATTATGTGTTATGAGGACACGACTATGTGGGGTTGATATGCCAGGAGGTGGCGTGCAAGTGGCAGGTTCTTGGTGCTGCTCTGCCTCTAAGCTGTCCTCTGTCAATACTAAACCTGCTATGTTGACAGGAGTAAGCTATGAATTTTACCCGTGGGGCAAACAATCCAAAGTGTTGACTGAAGAGGATTGAGTACTATGGCAGAGGCCATCTGATAAAAGAGCACAAGGCCAGGAAAGGGCACAACAAGAGCTAAGCATCTCTGGTCATGTTTAGCTTGTTACAGAATAGGGTCTGATGGGTCAACCTGCTGGAGCACATTGCTAGAAGGAGTATTGCTGGCAGACAGTGTGCAGATTGATAACAAAATGGAATTCAGGAAGAAAAATGTCCACATGAGTAGTGCTTAGACCAACAAAAACCAAGCAATTTTGCACACAATGAGGCATACACCAATATGGAAGAGTGTCTTCCAGTTCTAGAGCACAATGCCTTGATCAGTGTGCAGAAGACTGGTGTTGAGATTTGATAAGGTGGTGTGGTACCTAACTTGTTTATTAGGAGGCTAAAAATACCTTTACAAGTCTGGAGCAAAGCTATAGGAGGCAAGAATCCTCTGAGGGTTGGCTGCATTTTGGGCAGCTGTACGTGGCCTAAAGTAATCGTTGGAAATCGTTATGTCAAGTTGAAAATCCTCAAAACATTGTTAATGCCTAGGTATGGTCATGATCCTCTGTTCTGTTTTTCTGATGTCAAAGGCAAAGCAAAAGCATCCCAAGCATTTCATATAGATATCCATAACCTAGCGACCCTAAAAAAATATTCCTCAAATTTAAATTAAAAAAAGAAAGCATCACTTTAACATTTCTTAAGCAGATTTCACTGCAGTTGCACCCCAAATAATTTTCTAAGTCTTCTGAGTTAAAAAGTGTAACATTTTCAAAAGGGCTGTACTTTGTAGGCATGACAAAAAATTTTCAAAGCATTGACCCAACAAATCTGGACATTGGCTAATAAAGTAGAAGCCCCTTGTTCAGTGGTTGGTTCTTTCATATTTTAGGAATAAATTTTAAATCTCGATTAATATAAGCACAGATGTTTTTATGAGCCATATAGAAGTCCAGTCCTAGTGTACATCCTGCAGAGGTCTTGGAAAGGATGGCCCTAGGTGGTGTAACTGTAGCCAGAAATGATGTTGCACAAAAGAAATTTTTACCCTTTGCAGAACTTAGAGCAGCCTGCAAGCTAATTTAAATTAATGCTTTCTGAATTAGTAACTGTAATCTCACCATAGACTAATTGACTCAACACACCTGAGCAGCACACCTTCCTGTACCCGACCTGGCTCTCCTTGCCTTATCCCTGCCCTCAGCAACCCCTATATCCATTTTGGATCATCTGTACCAGAGTGGTGCTGTCTGCAGCAGAAAATGCCAGATGATGAAAAATTACTAATTTGTTTTGATAGCAGCTTTGCAGCTCTTTTGTGTTTTATGAACAGCCAAAGAAGTCAGATGAGGGACTGAATAACTAACCTTTTATGTTGTTCTCATGTGTCTATCATAAAAAGAAAAAAATCACCCTGGCAGTTAATAATAATAACAACAAAAACAACAACAATCCCTTGATAGTCCTTGTGGAAGTGACAAATATGCTCTCAGGGTTTGCATTATATATTGAATATACCTTATAATGAATATTCTAGTAGCTATTCTACTGTAGTTATTTCTGAAGTCCTAAACAGAATGGGAGATTTTTCTGCAGGATGTCGTGCTTGATGCACAGTAATTCATTCCTTCTGAACTTTTGATCTCCTTTGCTGAAGTGGAATTTCCCTGCAGAAGAATTTTCCTTCCTGATAATATGAATGTGTATGTGTTTCTGTTAGAAAACCTTGGTAGCCACAGAGCAGAACGCAGTGGTAATGATACTCAAGTTGTTATTATGAATTACATGTCAGGTGGTTTGTTGTCCTTATTCCTGGAGCTGTATTTAATGATGTTTTAAATACATCAAATTTCCACTCAAAATGAAGAACAGCTTCTCTCGGTGGAACATGAGGAAATTCTTCCTTATGTACTCTGTTTTACTACTAGGATTTCTGCAAAGTTTATTTGAAGTTGTTTGTTCCCCAAAGCTATTTTATTGATGCCTTTGCCAAAGCTAAAATCATTGGTCAGATGAGAGGAAAAATACATATTTGTACAGTGACATATCTGCAGCAATATCATCTGGTTCATGGAGGAATGCCTTTTAGTTCATCCTGTACATCTGTATCCTTAGCAGCAGGTGCCACTGCCAGACAATTGATCAAAGTTAATGTGATTGCTGAGAAGTGCTAAAGCCTTTCTTTTTTATTGCTGTGGGAGGTGGTGTAAAGAACTGTGTTCTCTGTGGGAGGAAGAAGAGGCTGTGCTGACAAACAAGCTGGAAAGGTGGACTTTTAACTCCACTTTGTTGAGGCTTAAGTGTAAGAAAACAAGGGTGTCCTCTCCACAGCTTGTGATGGGGGGCAAATGTGGGACACCTTGTCACAGCAGGAGGTGGGAGCACAAGTTCAGCATGAAAGGGGCCATCTGGTAGGTGATTTGGAATACACTTTCAGGAAGAACAGGGTTGAGAAGTGAATAGGGATTTTTTCCAGTTGAAATGCTGCCAACTTAGTCATGCCATGAGCAGAGGCTGGACATTTGCACTCTTCCCTTGGCAAGTGGCTTTAAAAGCCACGCACGCTGCTTCACAGATTGTACCCAGAACCTGTACCAGCCCACCTCACCAAATTTTTGGCTTTACTACCTGCAGCTGCTGATGCCTACTAACCAGTAAGCAGCAAGATTTGCTGAGATTTTGCCTGCCCCCTGTTGACAAACATAGTCTGGAGACCAGTGGAAATCGTGAGTTTATGTATGTATAGGTGGGTAGGAAGTAGCCAGTTTTGGGAGGAGGGAGCCTGGAGCTGTAGTAAACAAACTCCAGGAGCACATGTGCTAGTGCTAAAATGACAAATGACTAAGAAAGGATGCTCTATGACTGTACAAACCCACTACAATGACAAAAGAGGATAGAAACATTAGTAGAGAGCTAATCTACAGGAATAGAAAATGGTACAAAACAGACAGTGATGGAATCAATGACAAGTTGCTATCAATAGATATGCTCAGCAGACATGGAAATGAAGAATGAGCATGCATGTATGAATGGAGGTGTGCACATACACAAACAGTCCCTTTAGTTAGAAGTATAAAATGCTCAAAGCTAGGATCAATCCTAATGCTAAGGTGGACGCAACTTTAGGAGCTGGGTGGCTGTATCCTTCCCTCTCTCCATGTAGCCACCCACCTAAGAAGCATCTGTGTTTTGGGAAGGACAGCTGTGGTCCTTTTCCCTTACATCAACACTTTTACGTGCAGAAGAGAACAGCAGTGAAACATCTGAGAAGCCGAGTGTGAGTTATCACACGTGGTGGCAGAATAGCAGTGCTGGGTAGTTCAGAGGATGCCAAGCAGAGGACAGCATAAATTGAATAGTAGGACAAAAGTGACCATGGAATGGTGAAATCTCAAAAGCATTCATGGGGCAAAAAGTTCAGGCGTGTATGCGGTAATACAAGTAAGTCCCCAGGACTTGCAGTGTGATGGTATTAGTAAATTACAGGATGATTACATTGGGCTTCACAGAAAACACTATCACCTTGCAATTCTGCCATATTCTCTGTGCGAGTCCATAGCTGAATTTGGAAAAAACTTAGTCTCAGGGCACCAGATTTAAATCCTATAACCCAGTTTAGTTGCTGTTCATAACCCAACTTTTTCCTAAATTCTGCAGTAATGCTAGTGCAATGTTCTTTTTTATTGTCCTTTGTATAACCTTTCCTGGTCCTATTTGAAATTGGTAAGTCTGGGTAATATCTATGGAAATTGTTCAGTTTATTGATTTTTCTTTTCATGCCCTGAAGTGAAAGGGCTATCAACACAATAACTTGGATTTATGAAACAAAGATTTGAATTCTAATTTGTTCAATATTTTAGAAAAGTTGTATTCTTCTTTTCGGGGCCAAGGTCTGACTGCATTTGAAGCACAGAATTCCCTATAGAATAAACCTTGATTTCCTCATTTCATGGTTTTAAGTGGTTAGTAGTCTTCGTTGTTTGTCAAAGGAGAAAGTTTTGTTTCCTGAAATGGCCTATAACTGGGATTTTGGACCCAGGAGTCCAAACTCAAAATGTTGTTTTCTATAAAGGACATAAGTGAGAGAGCACCTTTTCTTTTTGCAGAGGACCAAGAAGTGACTAATCACCATTTGCTGAACGTGGAGTATTATTTATGAAGGTCGTTTAGCCCTTCAAATGTTGGTCTGAGTTGAGTAGCCTTTGTTTGCACACATCTATACCATTCTGCCCCCAAGTTTTATTAATGGTTAGATTGAACTCAAAAAGAATCAATGTCTTCTTATCTTTTCACTGAGTATCAAATGTTAGGGGTGTCTCATTAAGGCAAGTAACAGCATTCTTAATGGTAAGTTCACCTACAAGGTAGGACAGGTTTTATCCATCCACTGGTAGAACCTGACCTTTAAAGAAGTTAATCTTTTCAAGCGTTATGTATGTTACAAATTATTGCTGAGATTCTCATTGAGTTTCATTTTTTTCCTGCATTAAATTGGATGTGAATACTGACAGAATTTGGGGAGCTTTCTTTTCCTTCTAAATGGAATCTAATGGCCAAATAATGTAGCATAAACAATTTGAAATGCAAGGAAGCAAAATAGGGTTAGGAGATATAAATTCAGTTCCCTGGTATAATTTAAATAAACAACTCAACCAACAGATAGTCCCATAGTCTAGTTCACTAGAGTGTATGTTTGGCAGGATTCAGCGTGGTGGGTTTGCAGTCTCTGCTTATCACAGAACCAGGACTGTATGCATCACTGCCACATGCTTCTCTTTTCCCTTCATCCTGGGGAAACTAATCTTGTCAAGAAAAGAAAGTGGGAGGAGGAAATGTATCATTCCAACACAAGCTGGATACAATTCATTTACTCAATGTTAGTGGAGGTTGGGAGACATTTTATAGCTTACAGACAGCCTATTGCAGATAGGAATTTCAATGTCTGGTTTTACTTTTTTTTTTTTAATATGTATGAATTATAAAGCTATTTTCTTCAACAGACTCAGATACTAAAAAGTTTGGTACTGCAGCGTCTCTCCTTTGTGTGGCATATGTAAGTGGCTCATTAACTGTCCAACTGTAATTTCTATTTTATCATAAATGAAGAACAAGAGCGGCATGTTGGCACCAGAATCCTCCTATAAAATGGAAAATTTACTTTAAGATGCCTGAAAGTGTGATTAGCTTGGGAAGCATTGCCCTTTTCCCATAAGTGGAGACAATCTTTTTATTAAAGCTTCAAACATGATGATAATATGGAGAGTATGGGGAGTGTTAATATAAATAGTTTTACTCAGTTGTTGTACATAGTCTATCCTGTTCACCTCCTTTGACTGAATGTTCAGTTCTTACTACCTGCACTGTAAAAAACCAAGGATTCACATGAAGTGTTACAGTAGCTTTTGATGGAGAAGTCTTTCATGAAGGATGACCTATGGAGAGTCTGTGGCCTGAGCAACTCTGAGAATGCTGGGGTGCTCTAAATACAGAGTGAACGAGAAGAAGAGTTTTGATTTATGAAGGAAACTTAAATGAGCTCATCTGCTGCTGCAGTTAAGGGCTGAGTATCACAGAAATTGTGGGTGTGCAGGGAAATCAACATAAAAAAATAAGTGGGAGATCTTACGGAAGGGTGAAGTAGTATTTATTTAAAAAAAAAAATCTTTAAGTGAGTTACTTTTGCCTGCTGATGCTGATTTTGTCATAGATTTCATTCATCTGCATACTTTTGCAGACATGCCCATCTCCACAAGCTGTAGGAGGTGTCCAGGGTGTAATGCCCAGGATGTCTGTCAAGGATCAGTTGTGTGTGACCTGGAGGCCAAAGGGTGCCAGCTGTTAAGTTTCTGTGGTTCTTCCTGATGTAATCTGATGTAACAAGCATGAAATTCGACAGATCTTTTGTGCCCTTTAGGATTCAGCAGCAGTTGCAGAGTGGTGCTTTCCTGCAGAGCGTTGCTCACATCATCTTCCGTGAATCTTAGGCCAGGTTATCACCCATTACCTGTTTTCCTTGTGGGGTAAGGAAGGTATGAGTGGTTGGTGTGACACTGCCACAACCTTGGTGTGGTATTCATTAGCAATACAGGTCCTTTTTGTAAGGCTCTGTCGTGTTTCTTCTGGTGCTTGCATCTACATAGTTCAGTTCAGACTGCATTTATGCATCTTCATATTTCTGTAACAAATCTCTCCAGGTGGAATTTTTAAAGGTATTCGCTGTTGTTCAAACTCCCTTTGCATTGAGGTTAGCAGTAAAATTTTTTGTGGATGTCAAAGAGAGATAGTGATTCGTGTCAGTGCTCAGTACTTTGGAAAATTAAGTGCTTAGAAATACCAACTTTCCCAAAGTGGGGAAGACGTCCCCAGTGTCAAGTTTGGACTAGATAGACTATTATTAAACCCTGCTGTAGTTCTAGGAATGTATGTTGCATGAGCCCACAGAAACAGTCAGGCTTTTGCCTGAAACTGAAAATAATTTTTTGTGTGACAGTTTCCATGTGGAACCAGTTTTCAGATTTTTGTCACGTGAGAACAACTTTCTTTCTTGATGCTTAGCAGAAAGATTTGGACCTTCAGAAAAGTGAACTTTCCCTGGGATTACTGTGCTGTCAGGGCTCAGCAGTGAACTGCTTATTCATCCAAGTTGTTGAGCATAGTTGTGGCCTCTTGTTCCCCTTTAGCTTTTGTGCCCCTTGGCTAACTGCAGGAGGTGACATCACTTGGCTGAAGTTCTAGAGAATAACTGGAAGGAGAGTTCTTTGCAGGACAGCTATGCCAAGGAGAGCTACTCGCATAGCTCGAGGAGAGGACTGTGATTCCAGGAATCAGTGCAGTGATTTGCTCATGCATATGAAAAAGCAGCACCAACCTTGGGCTTCTGGGAAATGTTCTGTACCGCCCCCCTCTTCTTCCCCAGTTTAGTGTCTCTTGTGGTGAATTAGTGTTATGAATACTAAGTTTATCTACACAGTGTAGTTAGTAGTCTTCTGTGGAGAGTCCCTGGTGATATTGTTGCATTAGTACTTCAGCTTTGGCACAGCATATGTGAGTTTCATGCGTCGGTGGCTTTTGTCACAAGAGTACTTGGTTATGGAAGCTGTGGAATGAGTCCACCTGCAGTGATCTGAATGCTTGATTAAAACTTGATTTGACTCCTCTATCCGAGCTATTGGCAAAGAGTCCAAAACACCCCAGTGGACTGAGACAAGTGGAAATGGGAAGGGAGAAATAGGGAATGAGGGTAGGGGCAGAAAACAGCTGATAAAATGTTCGGCAACCACTTAAAACTACAATTTAAAATTCAATATAATTTCCAAGCTAAAAACAATCTTTTGCAAAACTCTCAACTTAGGCTACTGGGGTAGGCTACTGTGGGTGGCTGTAAAAATAGTGCCTTTTAAAGAGTTGGCAGTGGGGTTTGCCAGAGGGGTGGATATATAAAGTAAGTTGATTTTGCATGTAAACCCAGTGTTGAGGAGCTCTCTGTAGCACGACTCCCATGGAGAGGATTATATATGTATTTGAGGTACAATTTTGAGCTGGGGGGCTGTCCTAGACCACCTAATCGAGGGGAACATGTGCATGATTCCCTTTACTCCAGAAGCTGAAGCAGCAGGCAAAGGCTGTGGAAATTCACGTGGGAAAGAAATGGGAAGCAGCACGAATTAGAAGTTAGAAGAAAACTTTCTGCTCTTTAGCACAATATCCTTGAGTATATAACCCAGTCAGGAAAGAAATGTATTTGGTAGTGAGGTGTCTGGGAAGCAGCAAGTTTCCTAAGTACTGAGGAACAGTTTGGGCCTTAGCCTGTGGCAGGTTGGGTGTGAGGACTCTGAAAAGCTCTAGTGAGTTGCTCTAACACCAGAGGCCACAGAGCAGGTACCAGTGAGCTGTTGTGTGAAATTTTACCCATGTTTTTTTATGTGCTTGCAACTGTCTGGCTTTTTACCCTACTGCACTCTCTCCAGATGTTTTTCTGGGACTCACAGAGCAGCCCCAAAGGAAAACACCACTAGAACATTACAGTCTTTGAACAAACCACTTTTGGGAGGTAGTGGACAGCAATGAAATCTTATGACATGAATAGTCGTGAGCCTGGAATATAATGGCTAAGCCTTTGTGCTGTCAGCTCTTCAAGGGTCCTGGGAGTAATCCTGGTAATTGGTTGTGCTTCATCAGGTCTCTTACGGAGTCTGACCTAACTTGGTCTGCTCTTTTTGCATGAACTGGAAAATCACAGTCAGCAGTACCAAGGAGCTGTGGTTTCCTTGGGAACTTAGTGCTGTACAACACGGGTTGGCTGCTTGGAGTAGCAGGGTGGGGAGAGCATGTTATCAGACCACCTGGGCCTTGTATCTCAAAGTTACCAGCACTTGGGAGTGCATCACTGGGTCTGATGGCAGAGACAAGCCAAAAGGCTTTTTTCTGAACTCCTGCTGTGCCTCTCCTGCATCCTCCTCCGTGTCCATCAAGTGGTGAAATTAGCAGATGGGCTGCCCTGAGGTGACACATGCTTACCTGCAGGGAAGAGAGAGCAGCTCCTGTACCATGTCCCCGGTGTAAGTGCTGCTGCTGGCAGGCAGGCAGCTCTGTTGCTTGGCAGCAGGTCTCAGAGAGATTACTTTGTCCTTGTTCTCAGTCAAGTTTGCCAGGTTCCCTTCTGATTGCCAGGCTGGTTAATGCATGAGGGAGATAACCCTGGTTCAGTGAGCAGCAATTCAGTCTGTCATCAAACAGAAAATACTTGGGCAGAATTAGCAGAGCCATGTGCTAAGCTAATTTGGTATCAGCCTTTTGAGTGTGGTTCTTTGGTACAAATATTTTTGTGTTTGTCTTTCTGCAGAGAGGACTGAAATCTTCCATCAGAATCTCCCTCTGTCCCTTACAGGCCTGTTCACAACTTGTACAGTCCCCCTTCATGCTCTTTTACCTGCAAACTAAGCTACTGCCTCTCATTTCTCTCCATCAGAAGAATGTTTGTTTCCTTTTCGCCTTTTTCACCAGCTCTGCAGACTGGGAGACTTGTTTGTGCTCTCATTCTCTGTGGCTTACTGAATTTCCTGGACACTTCGGGTAGTCCTGCCAGTCTGGACCTATCCCTCCCAACCCCTGACCTTCCCCCAAAGAAATGCATACATTATTGCTTCAGAGTAATGTTCATTTGTCAAATTTGCCTACTTTCTCTGTTGAAAAACAGGATATATCTTTCCTATTTTGATTTTTGCCTTCTCTTTTTTTTACCACCTCCTAACTGTTGCTAACAACTTTTGGTTTGCGTGTGACTCCTAATCCAGAGGGCGTAATTGGTTGAGAATCAAGCCACAAATAAAACTTGTGTTCACAGAATCTTACCTAATTAGCCTTCAGTCCAGATTCCTGCCATATTGATAATATGCAAGAAAGTGTATTACTGTGCCCTGCACAGGTATTAAGTAAGCAGGAGATCTGGGGACTGAGATGTCTGTTGATTTTGCTCAGATCCCTTCACCCACTTTACGACGTGAGGATTCCTGCACATGCTTGCAAGCATTCTATACACGAAGTTCTTTAATTTTCCTGTGACAGATCAGACCTCATGTCTCCATTACTTCTTGAATTACCTGCTTGTCTATGTTTTGTAGCAAATATAACAGTTTATGCGCAAGTGTGAGTGTATCCACCCAAAGCATTTGTACTCTTTAGCCAAAGTGTCTAGCTGCGAAATCACTGGATTCATCATTTGATGCAAGGCCAATTTACCATAATACTAATGTATTTGGGATTTACTAAGCAGTAAGTGCAGAAGAAAAGACATTTTTGTTTATTGGTCATCTTAAGAGAGCTTCTGAAAGCCATGTTTTCTCCAGTGTTTCAATTAAATATATGAGTTAACTGGTTTGATGCTATGAAGAAGTCACTCTTCCCCCACCCTCTGCTGTAAGTATAAAGCAGCAAATGCATGGATAAAACTGGATGGGGAGGAATGTGGAGCAGTTATGGTGGCTGCATGAGGTATGATCGACAGCAGCAGGGTTCAACAAGGAGAGAGGTTTATAGCATCACAGCTGCTGGCTTCATCTTTCTGACGCTCAAGCCTGGGTGGAAATCTCTCTATGCACTACAAAGTCTTGATGTTGCTGAACTTTGGAAAGGCATCATGTTAACGAACACTTTATTTATGTACAAATACCACGCTTAAAGAAGGCATGAAATTGCTAATTGATCTGTGTCAAAGCAGATCTTGCTTCTGTAGTTCTTCATGCTTTGGCAGCCTAATAGTGGGGTTTATTCTTTTGCTGTTGTGTTGTTTTGTACCAGTTTGTGACTTAGTTGTGATTTTCATGTGTCTGTGGCAGAAGGATCCTCAGATGCGCAAGGGCCAGGATTTTCACTCAAAAATATCATGTAGGAGACACTAACCCAAGGACAGAGCAAGGATCACAGGCAGTTGCAATTCTCCTTGTTATGATCTGCTCTGGCTAATAATTTTCTAATTTGGAGCAAAACCAAATGCATAAAGCCAGCCAGATTTCTTTTATTTGGCATGTTTTAATGTGTAACAATAATGGTGACCCCTCAGAGCTGTGCTGGCTGGTCTGTGCAATGTGCTGTTCTGTTTCACTGCAGCAGACACGGAGGTAGTTTTAATGCTGGCCATTTGGTTAGTGTCTGCCTAAAACATCCCAGGCCACAGGGGTTCTTAGCATTGAAAACCCAGGCATTTTCACCCTTGTGAAAGACAGTTTTCTTTCTCCTTTCGTAACTAGCTGCTGTCTGCTCTCCCATGCAGCCACTGCTTACTTGCTGTCACTGTTCAGCTTGTCCAGGGTGACATTGTCCTGTTGTTTTGACAATGACCTTAATCTATTTGTGCAGTTCAAAGTAAAGGCTGTGTGGCCAGAGGTGGAAATGCATGGGCTTAGGCAGCTTAAATTGAAATACGGAGTCGTTTACTTCAGCTGCTTTGAAGCCACTGCAGATCAGTTGTTGAGTTTGATGTGTCTTCAAGGATGTGAAATTAATTTAGTGGCTTCTAGCTGGTTATAGGAAATCAGGTGTTCACTTCATGAACTGCTCCAATGAAGCTTTGTGTATGGCAGGTTTAGCAGGTATGCCAGTGCCCATATCAAACTGGATGTAGCTTCCTCTACTGACAGGGATTTTGATAAACCAAGCAATTTAACAGATGGATCATTGAGTAGGAGCTTCCTTCCATGGTTGTCTGCACTTGTATGTGTTTAGACATAGAGGATAGCCAGACTTTGAGTAAGTGGCACTGCAGTGCTGAGTTAGGTGGTAGGATCAATAATTTCTTGTCAGCTGGTGTCTCTTAGTGCTGCTGGTCTGGGGCAACTGCCTCAGGACATTGTTAAATCAAAGTCTGGGCTATCAATGTAGTGCCTTTCAATACCAATAGTGCAGAGAGGACCAGATAGCAAATTACTTAAGAGAAAGCAAACTGTTTCTGATGAATTTGAAAACACTTGATTTGTCCTTGCCAAGGAATGGGAGCATGTTGTCTGGCTGCAGCACCTTCCCGGTAACATTTGTCCCCTGTGGGAGCACTGGCTGGGGCGAATGGCTGCAAACCCGCTCTTCATGCCACACGGAGGAGTGTCTGTGAGAGGGTAACACTGGAGCAAAGCACACTGCGGGTTACATGGATTTTTAGATCAATGGTGGCTCTAAAATGTAGCCAGATGCATTATACTTTGGCACACATTTGTGCAGATCCTAGGACCCTGCTTGGCTTTTTAAATGGAATTAGCTGTGCACCATGCATTAACACCAGCAAACTCTTATAAGCAGGAGATGCACAGTATTTTACCCTTTCCTGGAAAATTTGCTTCCTTACTTAAAGACAGCAGTCTTTAAGCATCATATTCATTTGCATCATATTCATTTGCCTTTTTGGGCTTGAATTCTATGTGACTCTTTAAACCAATATGTAGCTCAGCATCTATTTCCAGAAGTCATACATTTGCCTTGATTTACATTGTTTAATCAGGGAGGATGCATGAACTGTGAACAAGACAATCTTTATTGCAATCACTGCAACCCTCAGCTTTCAACGCAATTAAAAGATAAGCTTACAGGTATCTAAAAATGCCTCCTGCTTGTCACAGTGGTAGTGTTTACTTAGGCTCTTTTCTGTTATTCTCTGCATATGAAAGCATTTCCTGCTAGCAATTCCAGCTAGTCACCAGAAATGTAGCTGTATGAATTCCCTCCTTTCCCTTCCATTTCTGGGACTCTAAGCCAAATCAAGAGGGATATTCAAATTCTGTGTATGGATTAATGTGAATTGAGCATCCTGTGGTGGAAGCGGTTCCTGTGTTACATGAAAAATACTAAAAATTAGGAATTGTTTATCTACTGTGGAGCTTTTCAATATTGATGTAGAGGACAGAGCCTAGTCACATGGGAGATATGGTCAGTACTCATTGGATGAAATATGAAATATAAATGCAAGTTTAGCAAGCCAGAAAGGTAAAGGTATTGTTGAACTGTCCTCAGTCTGTGTCCTTCTTGGGTCCAGACTAATGACAAAGTGATGAACAACAAAATATGTGTTGACCTAATGAATAAGAAATGCTTCTGGGATACAGGGACTCACTCCCTTCCTATCTTTCTCACTGCTCTGCTGAGTAATCTTTCCTTATTTGTGCTTCAGTGCCTTTATCTGTCAGATGGCAATAACAATAATAAAATCTGTTTTGAAGCTTGTTGGGCTATACCAGTGAAGGGCATACAGAGGATCTGGACACAAACATTTTTTTATTTTCTTCACCACAGGCCAGGAGTGAGGGAATGGAAGGCATAGTTTCTACCTCAAAGATGAGCATCAGGGACTTTAAATGCCTTCTGAAGTATTTTAGAGCTGCCCTGTCCATGGCACTTTTTCAAGGACTTGAGGTCAAAAAGAATACCACATTGTATTGTGCTACTGTGACACTACTCCAGAAGATTTCAGTGCTTTGTAAGCAACTGTCGTTGTGATTTTGTGCCTGGTCAGACGCATCTTGATGGCCTTTCTTGTGTTTTGTATCACTTTATTCTTATCAGATGGAAGAGGAAAATTTGTGATGAAATCTTCCCTTTCTTCCATTTCTTGTGGTCACTGTGTCTGGTCTTTTGCAGATGCTTTGGGAGTGAAAATGACTGAAAAATCCTGTGATATTTGTACATTCTTCTCCCTTATAACTCTCTCTGATCTATGGTAGTATTACTTCTCTGCTATTTTTAGGCCATATTTTTGCAGATCTATCAGTGCACAATACTTCTAACTTTGTCAGTTTTGTACTTTATATACATTTTAGGTCAACTGAAGTACATCCATTTGTAATCTGATCAATACGCCTTTGGGCCTGGCCCCTCATTCTGCATTTTGTGTGTTTGGCTTTCTTAAAATATGTCTAAATTTTTTAACATAACCGTGTAAATAGCCTGTGCTTGTGTGGCCATACTTAAACTCTGTATGTGCCTTCTGTGACAAGCCACTTTTAATTTGTAACCACGTTTCCAAGAATTTTTGTAAAATGTCTCCATATACTTTACCCCTACTGCTTAAGTCTGCCAAAGTATCTCTTATCTGCCAGGTTACTTACTCTCAGTAAAAATATACTCCTCATTTAATGTTTGGAATGCAATGTGAGACACAATAGGTTCATCTTCCTTATTTCAGGAAGCCTGTTGTCATTTAACACTCTTCTTCCAAAACACTGTGATTCTTGTGGTGTTTCAACTCCTGTCTTGCTCTCAATATGTAGCTTGTTTGAGTTCTGTCAACACAGCCCTAACTTCCCTGTTGATCATGGAATTGGAGAAAAATTCATGTTGGAAAAGACATCTAGAAGTCATCTGGTCTGATCCTTTGTGCCAAGAAGGGCCAGCTTTGAAGTTATATTGGGTTGGTCACTCAGGACCTCTCTAATCTTAAATTTTGTCTTCATTGCCAAAGACGGAAATTTCCCGTATCTCAGAGACCCTTTTCCAGTGTTGAACCTCACCGTGATTGCTCCCGGATACCTAGGGAGAATTCCCATTTTTACAAATTGTGGCCATTGCCTCTCCTCACATGGAGCTTTGTACAGCTTGGGAGAGACTCTGGCTCCATCTTATGTATAGCTGCCCTTTTAACCTAAGGCTTAGTAAATACTTGTAGTATCCAGAACAGTTGTTATTTTCTTATGAATTATTTTAGAGTTTTTATTTTCCACGTACTAGTAATCATTCTACAAAGCACAGTATCAGGACATACCTAACTAATGCATTACAATATGTGGAATCCAATGTGAAATAACTTAGCAGGGCCTGTTTTTCAGAAGATGTAAAAATGTCATGAAGACACAGCATTGAATCTTAGTGTCAGGTTTTATCAGTGTTTTTCTCCTTGTTTTGCTACCACTGCAGAAAAAAATGGAACTAGAGGAGTCAGCTGCATTTTGATATAACTTGTGGTTCATTTCTGTGTTTATTTCCTAAATTCTAATCTGCTATTTCTGGGCAAGTCCCTTGAAATCTGCTAGCTAGAAAGAAAGAACCCAGCTGGAGTTTTGGGACTTCCACAGTAAATTTACTGGCTTTGGGGAGTAAGATATTCCTTCTAGCAAATTGAGTCTGTTTGATTTGAAATTCCATGACGAGCATCAGCAAGAGAATACCGTGGTGCTGCTTTAGAAGCCTCTCCCTGTGTTGCTTGTAGAGATGTAAAGCTTGGAAAGCTCCAGGTATCACCATGCTGTGAGGAAGATGGCAAGGCAGCATCTTTGTCTCTGAGTAGAAAATGCTATTTTTTGGGCTTTCTTAGGGGATGCTATTATTCTGCTTTACCACTGGTGTATTTCCTTGAACGTAAGTGTCAAAACGAAGGTATGCTGCTGTTGTTGTGTTGGAGTGACAGCTCTTCCTCTCACACCATCCCTTGCATCCTGACATTTTCCGTGTCAAACCCCAAATATCCCTCCAGTGTTGTGCTAATGATTGTGGGTTCTGCTTGGCCAGCATGTGAAGATCAAGTTGATTTCCCTGCTGGAAGCAAGGCACCCTGCGGGTTTCGAGATCAAACAGAATTATTCCCCTATCCCATCCAAAAAGCACTCAAATGCAAATATGGCAGAAGAGGATGAAATTAAATTCTGTCATCCATACAGGTGCTAAGCTAGCACAAAATCAAAAAGGTAACTCAGTAGTCACAGTATCTATTCCATAGAAGTAACAATAAACACTAGGCTGAATTTCCCTTCCCCACGAATCAACTGCAAGACCTAAACCAGACTGGTCCATCCTTTTCAGTTCATTTGTGCAATGCCCATTTCTTCATGGGGTGGGATTAGATGTTTTTAGCTAGTCTTTTATTACATGGTCCCTTTCTGTGCAGACCATGAGAGGCAGGAGTGTTCCTTTTCTTCTCCCAGCAGCACTTGTTAACAAACATGCTTGAAATGCTTTCATCCCTTAGAGTGCTTTGTGGGAAATGCTTGCTTTGTCAGGCCTGTGTTGTCAACAGCTATTTCTGGGAGTTCTGCCGTGCAAACACATAATTATCTCTTTCAAGAAGTTAGTAGTTCCTCCAGGATATGTACTTCCAATCTGTATTATTAACTGTTGGTCTATTCTGATACAATGGCTTTGTTGTTAACATGGAATTGAAACATAACTTTAAAATATCATCTGACAAAATGTCCTCAATTAACTCAAAGTTAATAGTAAAGGAATAGTAATTCAAAGCCAGAATATTAAGGAACCTGGCTTTCGTCTCTACCACTTCCTAATGACTTTTTCAAGTTCCTAGTGGGTGGTTAGGGGGAATATTGGAAATAAGGTGATCATGCTGTCATGTTTGGAAACCCACTTATTTGGGGCAAAATCGGGAAAACAACTAAAAAAATGTCTGTCACTTTGTTCATGCTGTTACAACTGTAACCCTGTAGTGCACATGGGAAGGGGTGGCCTTGGTTGCTGTGGCTGTGGTGCTGTGACAGCTGTGCTGCATGTTGTGAGCCAGCACATCATGGGGGTAAGAACTTGGCCAAGCCACTCTGCTCCTGGAGCCTGCAGCAGGAGGATGGCTGAGTTCCTGCAGCCTGTTAATGATATCTTCAAATGATAAACCTTCAGAATTAGTTTTCTAGTTTAGGAACAGGGTCGAATTGCTAGTAATACTGACAGGTGCCAGCAGAGGGCATTTGGAAACTTGGCTTTCCTGCTCATTTATCTTCTGACAGATTAGGGCCCCTGTGCAATTTCTGTGTGAGGCTGATGTCCCGCAGTGCTAGTGCCTCCTGTGTTGGTACAGGCCTATGGTGAAGGCAAAAGTTTGGGGGTTATTGTTTGTTTTTGTTTGGTTTTAATTAACGTACAGAATTAATAAAATATGTATTTCAAAGTAATTTCCCAGTTAAAACAAGTATTGAGACAGAAAGCCAGAAAGCTCTTGCTTCTATCAGAAGGGAGTATTTGGGTGTGAGGTGGATAAAAGGCCAGGAGAAAGGAAGTGAAGAAACAGCATATTCTGTGGGGGTTTTTTCCACCGGTGTTTTTTATTTGTCAATTAGCAATCTAAAGTGGAACCTCATTGCTTGATATAAATGATCATATTTAGGTATTAATTACACCTCCTCTACCCTAATATCATCAGCAGAAGCCTCTCAGCAGTGACCATGTTAACCCAATACTCTTATCTTTGGTACCAAGAAAATTGCACGTGCAGGCATAACAAAAAAAGACCAACTAGTGACTCTTCGTATTCATGGCCTAAAGTCCAGTTCCATTTCTGTTGATGAGCGATTTTGTTATTTGCACTGAGTATGTGACATGGTGCAGCACACAAAAGGTCTCTCACCAGTAATATATTTGGAGTGAGCTGTTGTTAAAGCCCATGTCCTTGAGTAAATGTGCAAAGGTGTTAAAGCGTAAGAGCATTTAATAAAAATGCTTTTCTGTTCTTGGGCTTTGACCAAGTGATTCCTATCCATCAGCCTTTGATTCAGGCTCTGGCAGCATCTTTTCTAGAAGAGACTTTTACTGGACTTTTTAAAAAGACAAGTCTTATGTGGGGGGTGCTGGTAGAACCAACTGAAGTGCATTTCTCAGCTTTGCAATACGATAAATGGCTCCAGCACTGTGAGGCTACTAAGGTTTTCAGCTTTTTTATCTCTTTGGGAAAATGTTATTAAAAATAGGGGAAAGGTATTTTTTAAGCTTTGTAAAGATACACTAAGTGAACCTGTTTGTGGGTCTTTTTTTGTTAGCTAACATGCATGCTAAAATATTACAGATGTGAATTTTAATGTAAGGGGTGGCCTTACTGCATATACAGCATTTGGAGATTACTACATTTAGAGATTATTTTCCCTAAATATAATCTGTTATAAGGTATGACTTATGCTGCAGATATGATTTAGTATGTATGTCTTGAAAAAGTGGATGGAACAGAATCCTTCCAAGAGCCCAAAAGATGCTGTTTTATACTATAAGTGTCAGTAGCAAAGACAGAGTGAAAAAAGGAGCAGCTGAAGGGTGCATTTATTGATATATATTTCATATGTACTTTACTTGCTATAACATCTGCCAAAATCCACCTGACACGTCTTTATATTTTGTTGTATCCCTGTGGCAGAGCTTTTCTTTGGCCTTTTGAAAGTTAGTGAATGTTAGCATGAACTACTTACACTGAATTGTGCTTCCACGGGCACATGTTATAGAGGAATTCTTTGACTTCATCTGAAATAACGTGCCAAGCCCCTAAACTTGATTATTAACATTTGAGTCGTTGGTTTCAAAGGTGTTTGCTGGCACCTTTTCAACATACATATCTATCAGCTATAAAAAGTGAATTTTTCCTTTGTGGAGACTTGTCATTGTGGCTGAACAACAACTTGTTCCCTTCTTGCAAACATACTTGAATATGTTGAGAGAGAGGCTGTAGAGAGAGGAAAGGGAAAGCAGGGCTTGGGGTAGGCTCTGCAATTTACTCAGGCCTTCGACAAGTGGGTCCAAGGCTGTGCTTTTGTGTCAGCTTGATGAGAATGCAGTACTTACCACTCTGGAAGTGCTGTATGTTTTGGAAATATGAAGCTGTTCTATACTGCTTGCCCAAATGCAATGAAATTCTTGGCTCCAGCTGTGTGGCTAGCAACTCCTTTTGGTCTGTAAGATGTGATTTATTTATTTATTTTTTTAAGCAAAGCTAAAATACTCCCATTGTGATGACAGCATGTCTCACTCGCTTTCACTATCACCACATGTCCATTCTGTATTTCCCCATTTCTCTATTGTTTTCTCTCACTTATACTGAGTGCTATCTGTTAGTGAACCACTTCAGGACAATGCCAAGAATACTAGAAATGTGGGAAACCTCCACCTGTATTTTTGGACCTGTCTCAGAGGTTGTAATACTTGTTCTGGTTGAAGTGAGTTTTCATCCAGACAGTGTCATGATTGAGAATAGAGTAAGTAACGCTGGAATAACTAACTGTATGTAATTGCTCTGCAAGTAAAAGCAAAAAACACTTTAGTGAAGACAAGTAGTTGTTATAATGGTAATTAACACTAAAGTTAGAAAAGCTCCTTCTTGGTACCCACTATAACACCATTTAAAGAGCATCTTAGCATACATTATGTGTTAATGAGTTTCTGTGCTCATAATCATATTTCAGGTTTGTGCTGGGTACCTCATCCTTGTCATTATCATCATTATGCTGTTCTTGATACTATCATAGAGCACATCCATCGCTAGTAGTATGGCACTGATATCTAGAAACCGTAACAACTTGTAAGAGATAGTAAGAAAAAAATGGGCTGGAGAGCAAAACTGAAGCACAAGGACTGAATCATGTGCCTAGCACTGGAGGACTGTGTAAGAGGTGGCATGGAAACTTTGTTTCTGGCTTCAGTCTGAAAGCTTGCTTAATTTTTGGGGACAAAGTCTTAGTCCTTTTAATTGTTTCATCTGCAAAGTAGACTGACCCCCATCTTTTCCTTGCTTCTTCTAGCAAAAGGTCAGATCTAATCCTCTTGTTCAGCACATTGGGAGGCACATCAAGTTTTTTGAACTCTACAGGCTCAATATAGAAGGGCAGCTGTCAGTGAAGTAGCTGCAGATGTCTGATAATTAGCTCTTTCACATCTCCAGAGAGATGACTTTAAGTTATTCTCTAAATGAAAAAGTTTCCCAAAAGTTTACCTCTGTGCTCTTCAGACTCGTAGGTAGACCTCTCACCGACTTCAGTGTGCACTGGATTAGCCCACACAGGGAGAAGGAAAAGAACATTTGAGTTTTGGAATAAACACTAACTGAGCTGATAAATCCCAATAGCTTTCTCATTGCCATGGCTGTGTTGGTCCCTACCCCAGGGAGCCGTTCTGCCTCCTTGTCTTCTCTCATCTGCCTTAGGGAAATTTTCATGCAGTGTTGCCCTGCGCCACTGTCTTGGGCAGTCTTCATTCCGACCGTGCATCTTCCAAAAACACTTTGAAAAACATAAAATGGAGCTAAGATGAACAGCCTGATACAGAATAAATTATGGCATTCAGCAGCAATGGGAGGCTATAACATAACATGTATTTGGCAGCAGTGTCCTGCTACCCCTTTGCCTGGAAAGCAAATTAAATCTGAAAGACAGGTTCTCAAACAAAGCTGGCTTGGGTACGTGGATTGGCAGGTAGCAAATAACAGTGTGGAGTGACTTCTGCCCCTTACTGGCTGCTTTCCTTGAGAGAGGAAGGAGCCGGCTGTGCTCCCAGATGGAGGAGCAAGAGGGAGTCTAACACTGTGACATGTGAGGGTCCTCTGTAGATGCTGAGGCCTGGCTGGCAGCTGATTCTCCAGCAAAGTTGGTGACAGCTTGAGGGAAGGGCATCTCACCTGTGCCCCAGCAGCATAAACTACGTGAGTCAAGTCCTGGCACTCACAGCTCAACTGAATCGGGAAAACAGAGCCCCTGTTCAAAAAAAGTGAGAATTCTAAGCAAATCCCAGGGTGCAGTTCAGAAATACTGCTGCAGGTATTTTCACTGCATCAACAGGAACGAAAAGGCAGCATATACATACTGAAATACTTCAGCCATGGTGCTTACCTGAGTGGAAGCCTGTGCAATTTTAAGATGGTTGGCTGGGTTCTCAATTGGTGTAAACACTCAGTGCTTTTGATTTACTTGTTAAGTTGTTTTGCAGTGGCTGAAAATCTTGCTTACACATCTGAATCATGACTGAGAAGCGTGAGCTGCTGAGGGATTCATATCAAAACCCAAAGGTTAATTAGAATATGGTGTTAAAAGCAGATCTAGTTTAAGTGAACAGTGCTTCAATGCACCTATGTAGATATTGATTCTAGAGAAGAAAGATGAGCTGGCAAGTTGTGGCTCAACTGTGACAAAGTCCAACGCAAATATAAAAAGTTTAAAAATAAACATAAAAACCATTAAATTATCCGTTTTCCAGGGGTATCAGTAAAGTTCTTACGATTGTAATTTTCTGTGAAAGTGTATATGCTGACACATGCTTATTAATATATATTCATTATAAGTATTACATACCAGAACCAACCTGAAACCTTCTAAAGGTCCAGGGAGTGATCCAGTCAAGGAAAAGACTTTTAATTTGTTTGTGGTACATTGATGCCAATTAATGTGCCACAGAAGAATAGCAAACTGTGAAGAATACAATATCAAAACAATATTTTTTATGACTAAAATATGTTTGTAACAGACTTGTGAGAGACAGATTTTCAAATGTATAGAAGGGAAACAGGCACCTCACTTCCAGTGAAACCCATCTTCCCTATTTATTTAATACATTCCCTGATTATTTTTTCATAAAGAAGATATACTGATAAAACTGACTCATCTCATAGATAATCTGGAAACAGTAACATAAGACTTTTAGTCACCACTACATGTACAGTAATTGGCTGCACAGAAAATCTGCCTTGTAAATACAAAATTTTAGTTTATTTGTTGTGTAAGGAATGGTTTCTTCTCCTGCAATACCAAAAGCTGGACACTCCAGAGTACTGATTTACTTGCTGTCAGGTTGCTCTGGGTATTTACTGTCCTGAAATCCTTGCCTCTCTGCCCCTCTCCTTTGCACAGGAAGGGAGAAAAGTGAGAAGTGGGAGCATTGTTTCCTTACCCAAAGGGAGGTGAGAGCTATGCAAGTGAAACACTGATTTCCACAAGCAGCAGTCAGAGGAATCTGCACAAAGGGTGTGCAGCAGCAAAAGCCTTTTGCTAAAACTCCTCTTCAATGATGAGGTGGAGGAGCAGGAACCTTCAGGGTAGCTTGGAGTGGACATGTGAGGGATTTTGGAGGCCGTGCGCTTTTGGGTCTAGCAGGGCTCAAGGGTGCTGGGCCTGTTGACCACTGTACAGGGTCTGGCTGTATTGGCAGGGCTGTCTGTGACCTCTGCCTGATGTTGTGTGACAGAGAGCCCCTCTTCCAGCTCCAGTGAGAGCAGGTGGTGGTGGTACTGGCTTCTCTTGCTGCTTCATGGGGGCCAGCTGTAGTCTGGAGAAGACCCTAATCCTTCCGTATTCCTGCCTTCTTGGGGGCACATCCTCACATCCTGATGATGGATGTGAGGTATAGGTACAATTAAATAGGTCCTTCTCCCACAGGATCTTGTCTTTCCTTGGCAGTCGCAGTTGTGAAGCCCCTAGGGTTGTCTTGTTGGTGCTACGCTTTCGTGACAGCTCAGAATGTTTTGACAGTAGCAGTGCCTGTTCCAGAGTTTCCCCCTTGAAAGATCCTTATTTAAAATCCTAGCCATCAAGCAGTCTACTTAGCTAATTGTCAGAGCTTGTCGTGCTATGTAATTAATTTTTGGACAGCATTCAGATGCCTCTTCAAGAGTGTGTAAGGGTATGTGTGGAACTGCATCTCTTCTGCCCTGTTACCACACGAAATGCCTCACATTTCTTGCTGGTTCAAACAGAGCTGCAGACATCATTGCAGTAGGTTTGGTAGAAGATTGAAGATTAGGAGCTTCTGTAACGTGCTCCCATAGAAAAACCCTAGCTAGCCTTGCTGCTAGTGCAGGGATTTGTTCACAACTGACTCGGTATAACCAAGGGGATTCTTAAAATCTCATCAGCCTGCTGTTAGGAGCTTGCTTACTATAGCCTAGTAACTCTGTCCTGGAAGCACAGACAGCCCTCAAATTAAGACCTCTGTCTTCAGTAGGAAGGATAAGGTTTCAGCATCATGGATTTGAGAGAGCCTTGCTGTTCACTGCTTCTGATGCACACGCACACAGTTGTTCAGGTAATCAAACTCTCATGCCTAAGTGTTCATGCAATGCACAGACCAGCCTGTCTCTGCCTGGCTGAAGTAGGAATAAGCCCCAGAGCTTCACTGATCTTGCAAAAAAATAAAAACATATACATAGTTTTTTCCTGGGAAAAATGCCAACATCGTGCTTCAAGTTTTGAGGTATTGCCATCCTGGGTGTGCTATTGAATTTTGGGATTGTTTTGTTTTTAAAGCTGTGTTACAAAAATTAATGTGAACATGGAAAATGTTGGAATTTTTGGGGGGTTTTGGGGTTTGTTTTTTTTTTTGGTTTTGTTTGTTTAGAGCATAATAACAAAAAAAATCATTTTTTAGGTCCCCTAAACGCTCAAACATTATTGCAGCACAATGTTTTGCTTCTAAATTCTGTGTGCAGCATCTGTGCTGTCCTGATTCATCCTAAGATTTTCAATAGCATCTTAGGAGGCAGAATAAAGCATGGCTCTCATGGAACCTCTCTTCCATCAGAACTCAACATGGTCAAAAAGAAACTTAAATCATGAGAAGCTGTTGAAGCCAATTCCTTTGAGCTGCTGTCAAATAGGAAAGAAACAGTCCTATAGCGCACACACACACACAAATCTTCATCTGCTTTTATGGTACTTCAAGAAGTGTAGGCAAGCAGGGTTCCAGGACTGAAAGGTTTCTTTTGGAGGAATGCAGGCTCCATCAACAGAGTCCTTGTGTGGATGATTAAAATGAGATTAAAGCATGCCAGGATGAAACTAGTAAAGCCTCGTAAGTGGGTTCTCAACCCATCCATTTCAGTTTGTTGTGCACATCTCTTACTAAATACTGGCTCCCGTGCCTGTAGCTGAATGCCTTTCTGTGCTGCCCCTTTCAGGACTTGGGAGGCCCAGCTGAGATGGCTGTGGGTTATATGCTCTGCTCATTGTTTCTGGGAACGAGAGCTGCTTGTCTTGGAATTTCATTGTCTTCATCTAAAGGAAGGGGCCTCCTTTCTCTTGATTGCTCTCCAGCAACCTCTGATTGACCACATTTCAGACATGTCCAGTGATGCTTGGAATTGCCTTTTTTGCTTTTAAGAGAGCACCTATAAGTGCAGTTCGTCTTTCTAGGTGATAAGTGAAAAAGGGGATGGAAGCAGGCTGCACCCTGAAAAGTGCAAAATGTGGATGTGGAAGGCAGACGAAAAAAATGCTTTTCTCATTGCTAAAACCCAGGGCCACAGAGAGGTTTACAGCTGTGCTGTATAGTTACATGTGGAGTCTGGCAGAGGGCTGTCTGAATTTCTGCAGTAGCTCCCAGTGATATGAGGCTCCAGGTCTACCAGCAACAACCTGTTCTTGTTCGCAACAGGGAAGAACTGTCCCTCACTGCTTAGTGGCTTTCAGTGGCTCCAGTCCCACGTAGATCACTTCCCAGCCAGCTTTCTCTGCCATTTGTGCTTCTCCAACACTTCTTAGAAGCTTGGGACATTATGGCCTCACATACTATTTTAACAGTCAGTTTAGTAAGAACCAAAACATATTATAAGCTTGGACACAAAATAGCAATGTGGGCTCTGTGCATTGATCTGTTAGGTGGGGCCCAATGATCTTGACATAATCACTTTGACAGGGCGGGTAAACCACACCTGCTGTTTGGCAGGAGCAGAGGAAAACCTGCAAGTTGGTATTTCCCTGCTGGGGAAAGCAGCCGTAAGGGAACAGTGCCAGGTTGTGCTCAAACCAGTTATCTTATTTTTGAGAACCACTGGGAGTCCAGGAAGAAAAAAGGATGCTTTTGAAGTCAAGTCTGTCTGTTTATGAGCTTCAATAAGCAGCAGAGACCAGATTGTCCCAAGGGCCAGGAGTAGGGGAACCTCTTGTGTAATTCTTCTGATCTGCAGGTTTTGTTATGTGGATTTTGTGATTTGTAGTTTAGAATTAAAAAGACCAAAGACCTTTTGAGTATGGATTTCATTCTGCTGATTGTGTCATCGTCCACAGATGCGGAGCCAGCCAGCGTGTATCAGACCCTTCATCAACTAATTAACTTGAGTTGTCAAACTGCAATCAGTGAACTGCTCTCATACTAAAATAATAATGATAAATTCCTCTCATCCAAAGCTGTCAGCTTCCAGCTGCAAGAGGCACAAGTTTGCAGAATTTATAACTTACCCCATGAAGGAAAATCAGATTTGCACCTCCATCTTCCCAAAGCCAACTTGGCTTGGTTCCTTTTCTAGCAGAGTTTTCTATTGGAGGAGCACTAAGGCCAGGCCAGGATTATGCCAGGACTTGTAGCAGGGCTCATAGCTGCCATTAGACTGCCAGATGCAGTGCTTTGAGTCCTTGTTTCACAGTGAATGTTGGAGTGGAGAATGTGCTCCATGGCTGGGTGAAGGCGGGGAAGTTCCACATTGCCAAGGCTCATGGTTTTCTAGTTTCAGCTGCTGATTGAGGAGCTGATGTTTGTTGGTTTCTTTTGGGTTGCATTTTTAAAAATTTGTCTGTAAGAGCTGTTGAAATTCTGCCCGTGATTATTTTTTTAGGTGAGAAAGGTGCTACACATTTCACTGTAGAACAGGGTCTAGACCTGTCTGAAGGAACAAGTGTCCAGAATGCCTTTGGGACTACTTGTCTGCCCTGCAGAGTTGGCAGGCCAGCAGGGAGTCCTCACAGGCTCTGGTGAGAATGTCAGCCGTTCGTCCTTCCCATTTCTTGGAGCTTTAATGCCCTGTTACATCTGTCCTGTCATACTTGTCATACCTATCCTGTCTTATACAGATCAATAAAGAAATCCCATTCCACAGCGGTAAAGGGGAATCCTGGATTCAATCCTCCTGCCTCTCTGTCTCATTAGAAAATTGAATGCCAGCTATCTAAATATGACCAGTCCTGCTCACCACAATATCCAGGCATCAATGGGGGCAGAAGTTTGCTCCAAGATTTGTCTGGACTAAAAGTAGTCAGACTTTTGAGGTGTTGAGATTGGAAGAACACCTTGCCATGAATTCAGTCAGTTTTGAATCAGGCTCCAAACACAGTATGCTGCTTGAGCCAGGCAGTGAGTAGTATAATTATCTTCTCGGTATTTTAATTTTTTGCTCTTGCAAATACATGGAGCATATTGATTATTGGCTTGATTCAGAAGTATGGTTTTGGCTTTATAGTGTTTGACCACTATAGGAATTTTTTCTTTTTCTTTTTTTTTGGTAGTGATTGACTGCCTAGGAATTCCAAGCAAAATGGAAGCAAACAAAAATGATTGTTTGCTCTATCCAGACAGACTTTGACCAAGGAATTTATGTAGCCTTCTAAGAAATAATGGCTAGCTTTTCCTGCAATGAATGTCTTTGTACAGTGTAAACATAACAAATAGAAATTAAAAGCACAGTTTTACCCTACAGCTTAGGTTTGGGTGACACTTACAAAAGGCTATAAAGCATTTTAATTAAAGTTTTATAGGCTTATAATCATGCGGTTTCTGAGATAAATATCATTAGCAATACCAGAGCAATGCGGAAACTTAATATGGTCTTTATATACCTGGAAATATGTGTAAAATAAATATATTTCTAAGAAGGTCTTCTTTCCCTGTCAAATAAGAAATCTTACCTGATGACAGAAATGCAGAATACAGAAATTAGGAGGCTGGGTTTTTCTTTGTGCATTCCCTGCTGTTTCTGAAAACCATCATGGAATAGATACCATTTTTCTGTGGAAACACTCCTAATAATTTTTCAGATGGTTTCTTGGGGATTTGATGCAAATATCTTTTTTTTTAGTATCTAAATCTGCCTTCATAAACATCCTCATAAATATAACACAGCAAAAAAAACCTGCTTAGAGGTCAGAATACAGAAGAGGTTGAGCTTGCAGTTTTAGCAGTTTAATGTAAGCTGGGGCTTAGATTTAGCAGGATTAAATTTTGCAAAAGTCCCGTGCCAAGTGTTTCTTACAGAGTAGAAATGTCTGAAAGCCTAGTGCAAACTAATAGGAAACACTGAGCACAAATGCTCAGGTGAAGTTTAGGCAGAAATTTGTTTTTGATTAAATCCAGAATCTTCACCAGTGTGCAAAATGGGCAGTGACTTTAAGGATTAAAGATATTTTGGCAGTAGCTTTTCAATGAGCATCTAAATTCAGGCACTGATTCATTTTTTTATCATTAAAGCTCTAAGTTCCATCCTTATTTCTGTCCAAACAAAGCCTCCACAATTAAAATTAAATAGTATAAAGTCCCTTAATAAATAGAGATGAGTTTCTCATTTTTAAAGACATTTTGATTTTAGGTATGTTTTGCAAAAACAATATCCTGCTACCTTAAAATACAGATGCCTCTTTTTGTGTTGATGTACCCTTCCTTAGGGACATAAGCCTATTTACAGATTTTGACACTGAAATAGAAAAAGCAGGACTGTGGTGATGGGAACAAGTAAATACAGATATATGGTTTCCAGTGCAGGTGATACTTTTTATTCCAAAAGACCACTTTTATTTCAAGCATTATCGCTATTATACTCACTAATATGCCTTTTAGGAGTGTAAAACCTAGGTTGTTCTTTTAAATTGTTTACCTGTATGTGTTATCTGTTCAAAAAATGTGCTTGACAGTATGTCTGCTGGTAGCATTCCTGAAGTTATTTTTGACTGTTCACTGTTACGAATGCTCAGAATAGCAAAGCAAAAAGCCAAAGCTCGTAGTACTATCCAGATTACTTTTTTTTAATAAACTTTTTGATAGCAGAAGCTCCTCTCTTTTTGCTTGAATGGTTATAGAGATGTCAAGGATAAGAGATCCACTGCTGTTTACTTTTATTATGTGGGATGATGTAAGTCCTGTGATTCCATACGACATTAAGAGTAGAAACAATAGATGATAAGCTAATATATAAGAAGATATATGACCACTTGCATTTTCTCTGTACAGGTCCATTGCATTTTAATATCAATATTTAATTATCACCTAGTGGTTTTGTTTACTATTTGCTTTCAAATACTCTTTTAATTTGCTGCAAGCTCTTTAATACTTGAGTTTTAATTTTAAACTCTCTCCAACACACCTTGCATTCCAAGAAATGCATTGAGCTGGTGTCACAGACCTTCCATATAATAAAAAATGATGCCTTTTGCTTACTCTGAGAAGTTGCCTTTCAAGATGAAAAAAGTACATCTATTGCTACCTTAAGGAGGTTATTTTCAGTCCTTTTTATTTTGAAAAATAAGTGTATTTGTCTTTTAAGTAGGATTTTGGAAGGAACCTAAAGGAACTAGGAGCAAATTAAGGACTTTTGGGAATGAAGAGAAAGACAGACCCTGCAGTGCAGCAGCAGAGATCATTTCTTGAGCCAGCCCTGGGGTCTTGGCATGCTTGCTCACATCTGTTGACTGAGTTGATGGTAGGAGAGAGAGCTCCTTTCCCCATTTCAAACTATGTTCTTTTGGCTGAAGGCACCTCCCAGCCGGCTCTGCAAGGAGATCTGCAAAGCAGTAGTCTCAAAGGTATGTGCTCAGGGAGTAGCTCCTTCTGCTACAGGAGCTGTATGGAGAGTCCAGCTTGATCTGAAGCCTTTTGAACACTGCATTTCTCATGCTTATGTACAATCCCACTCATGAAAGCATTTAAGTGTGTGCTTACTCTTTAAGTACATAAATATCTCAATGCAGTGGAAACTCTGGTTGAGTACTTAGTTGAAACGGGCTCTCTGTGACCTGATTCTGAAATGTGCTGAGAGCTTGGATGCCTGTGAGGTCAGTGAATGCTTCTGGGCCTTCATTGCTGTGGAAGTGGAGCTGAAATATGGTTATATGAACTTTGCTTCATGCTCATCTGCGTGCAAAACCTTAGTCCTGTTTTTAAGGATGCAAGACAGGGAAAGAATCCATTTTGAATTCTCAAGGGAAAAATCCATGAAGATGTTAAGAGGCAAACGCTGGCTAGGGAACATTATTGAATCTGTGAATTTTTCTAAGTCATTGTTTTGGTTTGTTTGCTTTTGCTTTCACAAGCATGCAGAACTGTGCAATTTAAGGATTTTCAAGTCTGATTATACTTGACAGAAAGATCCTGAGTACCACGTGTGTGTTTGAAGTGATATTTCTTTGAATGTCAGCTGATCTCTCAGGTTAGAGAAAGTAACCTGATTTTAAGAAAACTAGCACATAAATTGCATTTGTGCTGCTAAGACCTGCTGACACCCCAAAGATAGGTCTTGACAAAGATTTTATTTGGGCTACAACTCTTCTTGTACAGAGCGTCAGATGGGTTCTTTATTTCTGTTCTTTCGTTCTTTATTACTGAGGACAATAATAGGGGAATAGGGCCTTCTGCTTCTTCAGGAGTTCAGTGACTGGCCCTGCTTGTCTTTCACCTGCAGCAATAATCCTCTCTGTCCAGGGCTGAAATATGCAGAATTTACTGGGGAAACAGGGAATCTCCTTACTTAAAATTTTTATTATTGGACAAAAGAAATCATTAGCAAAGAACAGGATGACAAAAACCCAGACAGCACAAACAGCAAGGGAGCTCTGTGGTGCACAGGGTTCTGGGGGCCGATACCAGGTATTCTTTAATTTCTATAATTCTTTAAGAGATTTTATTTGTTTAATCTGACTTGGCACCAGCTATCCTGCGTGCATGTACAGTCTCATTACTGTTTGAACATAGAGATGCTCAAATATGGGTGAAGAAAATGCCTTCAGTGTGAGTCCTGCACGTAGCAATACCGGTATGTCTGAGTGCACAGGCAGAGGTGATGGCAGCTGTTATGCAGATGAGAGCACGTAAAAAGTGGTGAGGTTTCTGCAAAAGTAACTGGTGCACAGGCTTAAATAAAGAGCATTGCAAATCATATCCAAAATACTTTTTCTGTGTCTCTGATTATGTTATTTCCATAGCAACTAATTATGCCATAAACCAAAGATCATGACTTCAGGTGACATGTGAGCAGAAGGAGATGAGTTATTAAGTATTAAAGATTTTTTTTTCATGCAAATTTCCTTATTTATAAAGGAAAAGAAAGATTGAAAATGAAAAAAAACCACAAACAACAAAACCAAACAAAAACCAAACCAACCAACCCTGAATTCTGCTCTAGAAGTGAAATTGCTTCTGACTGGAATGTGTTTTCAAAGTTTTGTTGGAGACATCAGTAAATCTTTTAAGTACAACTGTGAATATCAAAAGATCTTTGTATTACCTGAGGAAATCTCTAGAACGTCTGACCTCCTGCCTATCCAATCCAGGGCTCAACCTCTTTCCAGCAACTATAGCCTGTTACAGACACTGAAATTGTTAATGGACAAGCAAGGACCATGGAAATAAAAGGGAAGGTGTGTGATCTTCTTATGTATGCAGTAAGTTTGCGGTTTCAGTGAAACATGCTCTCTTCTGCTTCACTTATTAAAACCGACCATATTTCTTTCTTAAAAAATAAAAGGTTCCAGAGAGATTCTCAGCTGACAGTCCCATGGTCATACTCTTTGAGCTGGAGGACCTGCTGCCCAGAGTACGATTGATGTTGCTTGCCTTACCCATTGCTTGAGCTGCTTTAACATGCCTTGCTTTTGGTTGAGGAACTGGTTGTATGGCTCCCACTTGAGCCACTTCTGACCCACTAGAGCCTCTCTTAAAGCCATTGGCAGCACGTGAGAGCACAGGCTTATTGCACCATGGGAATTTTTAGGAGAGAGCAGGATTTAGGGATGAAATCCTTTGGTTGCTGCTTGAATTGAACTTGAATGTTTCCAGGGATGGGGCATCTACAACCTCTTTGGGCAACTTCTTCCAGTATTTTATCACTTTATTGTAAAAAATGTCTTCCTTATATCTATTCTGAATCTACCTCTCTTTTAGTTTAAAACCATTACCCCTTCTCCTATCACTACAAGCCCTGTTAAAAAGTCTGTCCCCATCTTTCTTCTAAGCCCATTCAGGTCACAATAAGATTTACCCAGAGCCTTCTCTTCTCCAAGTTGAACAACCCCAACTCTCTCAGCCTTTCCTGACAGGGAAAGTGTTCCAGCCCTCTGTTTTTGTGGCCCTCCTCTGGACCCAGTCCCGACAGGTCCATGTGTTGAACTGAGGACTCCAGAGCTGGATGCACTATCCCACATGGGCTCTCATCAGAATACAGAAGCAGAATCATTTCCCTCGACCTGTTTGCCATGCTGCTTTAGATGCAGCCCAGGATGTGGTTGGCTTTCTGGGCTGCAGGAACACACTGCGGGCTCATGTCACTGTCATCTGCCAGTACCTGCAAGTCCATCTTCACAGGGTTGCTCTCAATCCCTTCATCCCCCAGCCTGTACTGATCCTGGAGGTTGCTCCAACCCAGGTGCATGGCCTTGCACTTCGTCTTGTTGAACCCCATGAAATTCCCAGGTGCCCACTTCTTGAGCTTATCCAGATTCCTCTGAATGGCATCCCATCCCTCAGGTGTGTCAACGGCACCATTCAGCTTAGTGTCATCTGCCGACTTGGTGAGGGTGATCTCGATCCCACTGTCTGTGTGTGTCATCGATGAAGACATTAAACAGTAGTGGCCAGGACTGAGCAGAGACTGAAGGCCTGCGGCAGTGTGAGGCTGTCGGGTTAAAAATCATATTCTCACTCCCTTTGCCTTGCGCTTTTAGTTATTTATATTCATGCAAAATGAATATACAAAGCAAACAAATCAAAGACTCCATCACAAGGCTTTTTCCTCCCAGCTGAAACAGCCAGCTTCCCCCTGAACTTTGGTTCACCCTCCAGTCAGAAGAGGTAATGTTTCTCTTGCTCTTTGGAAGAGGTACAATTTTTACAAAGCCTGCATCACTGAATCAAATGTAACTAAACAGTAGCTGCAAAGAGTACACTGGAGGAAGAAAGAAGGGATTGCTCTTAGGCATGTTGCTGAAGAAAAGGACAGGCAGTGCCAGACACGACTGATTAATGTTCTCGTGTGGTAATCTCTGTACATGAAATTATGAAGTTCAGCACTTGGAATGTATTCATCAGTTGATCACCCTTAGCTGATTTAAATGTTGTGGCATGAAGCAAAACTAATAACCCACAAAAGATGACCCCTCCTTTAGTCATTTTTGATCTTAGACATTTTGTTCATTGAAACTACTGTTTCTTGTCTTCTGAATGACTGTTTCTTGACTGCTGCATAGCTTTGCACACCCCCCTGTTGCAGAACAGGAGCAGTTGTCACATACTGCATTTACACAGTATATTTCAGTATATAGAATCCTAGCAGGATTCTTGAAAATTTATTTTGTGATCACTTCTTAAGAAACAGTCTACTGACGTTAGTGCCGAGTGGATTGTTTCATTAGGAGAATGAAGCAGGTATGTAGAGTTTTGAAGACAGTGACAAGAGGCATTAGTAGGAAGAAAGCCTTTGCAACTAATAAGGAACTTATGAGACTAAATAAATGAGGAGGTGAGTTACTGGCTGCATTTTGTGTGACAAAGGCACTGGTGTCTTGTGATTGTGAGAGTTAAGTCATGGAGGAGGAAGATAAAGCAGTATCCAAAAGGGGTAAAAGGAAAACCTGATTAAACATGGTGTTGAAATAGTGGTTGGTTTCAGTTGATGGTTCCTTTGGGTCCAGAGGAATCACACACAGTGAGGCATGAGGAGGGAAAGCCCTGAACATGGAACAGGCGAAGAAGAAGCTGAGTCTGTAAAAACATAGTGCACCAAAAGAGAAGCCAAAGATGGGCTGGGGACTGAAGTGGGCTAGAAAGCAGCTCTCACCAAAATTATGGGGACAAGCAGGTTCTTTTGGTATCCCTGGTAGAAAGTTTTGATGTATTAACCATCACTTGAGCTCAAAGTCCACACACAAAGCCTGCTCAAGCCTTGGCAGTGGCGATAGCCCTGCCCTGGGGTCAGGGTCCAGCAGCACTCCCCAGCTGCCGCCCACCTGGGACTGCTGCCTGTGCTCTCACGTGTACCTATTGCATGTGCATTGCATCTACCCCAAACTGACTGGCCCAAGTGCCCATGACCCCTTTAAAGGATGAATGTTGCCATGACCAGTGGAAGTGATGGAGTAGGGTCTGGCAGCAGGGGCACTGAGCACAGCAACACGAACAGCTTAGGAAACTGGGAGTAGATCTGGCTAAGGGAGTGGAGTCTGTGGTGGCTGCAAGCTTAGGGTGAGGTGGGAAGTGTGGGCTGAACATGTAGGTGTGTGTCTTCAGGTGAATGCTGAAGCCTTGGTGAGGCTGCTCAGAGAAAGGGTGAGGGGGATAACACAGTTAACAGTTTTGCTGCTGATGCCCAAACCTTTTACACTTTATTGCCTGGAGTTCATCTGATGTCAGCAGAGTCAGAGTGCTGCCTCTCCTCTTTTGGGGGCAGGGTTTTGGCTGGAGATGTTGAAGGGTTACCAGCCCTCCACTCAGAGCAGCAGGGACAGAGTTGTTATAACCTAAATGGTAGCGTGCCACCACAATCAATACAAATTGAACCTCTGCTGGCGAGATTGCACAGTGCCTGCTTTCTTGTGTAGAGGAATCAATATGAATGGGCCACAGGATGGGAATATACAGATGCAGTGAGGGAGAGAAAATGTAGATGTTAAGCAGAGGTGAACAGAGGTCACTAAGTCCAGTGATGTGGCTGTGATTTTAGGCTCAGTCATTAATAAAAAGTTTTGTGAAAGCTTCAATTCAACTGCCCTTGAATCACTCTTATAGGCATAATGGCAATGCTTCCAAAGTCTGTTCTTCTTGGTTCATATACTACTTTATTGTTAAGTGGCTTAAACACATGGGCCCTGGCAGTTGCCTTTCATCCACTGTACACCAGAGGTGGGCAAGAGTAGAGTTCCACAGCCCTTCTCTTTTTGTTTTTCCCCAATTCCTATGCAGGATCTTACTCCATCACATAAGCATGTCATCCAAGCCATGGTTAGCCTGCTGGAACAACAGTGCTATCTCAAGGATATCCCATTTAGGTTAGTGATTCTGAATGGGTTTCCTAACATGGAAGATGTAATAAAAAAATTATTCTGGATCTGTATAATTCTGTATTCCCAATGAATCTGCTTTTAATTAGTTGTTGGTATTGGCATGAGAAAGAAGAACAGCAATGACTTGAGAACTAAATTTTACACTGAAGTGCCTTTAAAAAGTTGTCATTTCCAAGAGGTGTGCTAAGGGATGATGCTGAAAGGAAGCTGGAGTAAAAGTACCTTTATTGTATGGGTCATGTAGGACCTCTGCCTTCCTCATGCATTCTTCTGTATCTGTCTGAAATATATCCACAGTGTGTCAATGTTTATTACTTTTTATTTAAAAACAGCATTTAGAAACTCTCCCTTGTACCTCAGATCTTTGCTTTATAAATTATTCCACCCATATTAAGGACTTAATTCTCTTAAGAATTGATGATTTCTTGCCTTAAGGGAAGGTGATATCAAGTGATTTCTAACTCTTTTCTTATCCAGATAGCAGTGAGCTGCCTTTAGGCTTCAGATACCTTGTTTACAGTAAATATGCTGAATTCTCCTCCCTTAAATGCAATACCATGGACACCCTTGTTAAATTACAGTTATCTGACTTGTCACTGTTTCAGCACAATTTGTGTGCTGAGAAAAAACATTTAATATGAAGCTCTGTGCATAGGCATTTTTGTATGCTGACAGGCAATGTAGAAAATATTTGAATCACCTCCTGGTTTCTGTTGCCAAAATGGTCTAGTTGCAATAGAGATGAGGAGGAAGGTTGGAGGCAGAACTGTTTTGGTACCACAGGAAGAATTAATGATATATTGGAAACTCAGAGTGAGAACAGAGCTGCTTCCATGGGACCATCTTTATGTGCTAGGAAAGGGGGACTCCTTTATGGGGTCAGAGTTTATACTCTGCAGGAAAGGAAGGGAGGAAGAGTAGAAAACTGACTTCCATCAGGGCTATGAAGTGTCTCTCATTTTAGGGGTAGGGAGATTAAAAAGTGGGAAGTCGTAAGTGATCCAAGTTGTTGAAATAGATGGTGCAGGAGTTACTACCCTTGTGTTTTGTGCTCAAGTTCTTTCTCTCTAAAGCTTGCACCAGGTATGGCCAGTGTATTTACAGTTTGTGGAGGAAATGAAGAGAAATAATTAGACTCTAGGTTTGCAGTTTGTAAATTAACAGAATTAGAGTGTGGTTTGCAAGGGTGATCTGCTCAGGCTATGTGCATAACCAGCTCATTTTATGTTTACTAATTTGTTCTTTAATTAATTGGTCCCTGTGTCTCCCAGTTTGTGCTGAGACTTGCAAGATGCTTCATGCAAAAAACCAGTTTTCATCTTGATTAATTCTCTGCTAGGGCAAGCCTTTTAAAAAACATTAGCCAGCCATCTTTTCACTTGGCTGCAGTAGCTTATAGTCAAAATCAAAGGGCAGAGAGAGGAGGAAAGGAGGAAGGCAGAGACAGGCCAGCCCATTTCACAGATCAGAAGTGGCACTACAGAGACAAGTGAGTTACTTTCACAGGGAATTTGGGGCAAAGATGCTAAATGAGTCTTGCTTTCCTGAGTGGTAATACTGTAATTCCCCCAGTTTCAGTAGATTTTTCCTTTCTGAAAAAGTTGTGTGTGGCAGATTTTCAACTCTTTACAGCCGGTGGGAGCTGTCAGATTTTAGGGAAATGCTCCCCAGCGTACCGAGAATGATGCCGATCAGTACCTTACCTGACAGGGGGACAAATGAGCTGGCCATACATTGTGCTGAGTGATGATTCTGTGGGACTGAGCGAATTAGGAAAATCCCGGTGATGGATCTGCAGCGGAACAAACAAGCCTTCCGGCAAGGGGAGCACGGCCTGTCCTGACCCTGCTCTCCCCAAAGCATCCCCAGCGTTTACGCGTGCGAAATCTTTACAGCGGTTACTTATTCCCGTTCCTTTCGGCAGCGCCGTCGGTGTATCCGGGCAGCCCCTCAGGACCCACCTGCACCAGGTTCGCTCTCCGTGCTCAGAGTTTCGGAGCGGGGGGCG